>JAGKQL010004872.1:0-12903 GCA_018398635.1 Cyprinodon brontotheroides
CTCAGGGGCATTCTCCATTAGCTAGTACTTGAACGTGACATAAATTAAACTTTCTTCCCACATATTGTTTTCTTTTTTTCAATTCCCCTAGTTTATTAGATCCTAAATCTTCAAAAATATCTACCACTGCTATCAAAGGAGAAGACGCTTTATCACTCAAGTATGTCATCACTCGGAGTACTCTCTTTTTTCTTCTTCCCTGAAACTTCAGCTGAGGTTTGCTTTGCTGGCATCATCTATCCAGACTCTGTAAATACATGGGTATATTGATTGAAAACAGTCAGAGTGAGGACTCATCTCTTGATCTTTCTGCCGCTCTCCTATGCAGTATTTCCCCTTCTGCAGTCAGGTCATTAATCTTCCAGTTATTGGAGAAACGCACTGACATCTCTCCATAAAATGGCACTTAATTTATGCATTATTTATGCCTCATTTATGTGCTCAAGTCCTCGAACTATTTATCAAATGTCCCCACTTATGTCAAAACATGGAAATTGAGTGCAGTTATTCATGATAGGTGCAGCAAACACATCAGTGGACAGGAAGCCACATGGGAGCTTCTCTTACTGTCACAAGGAGGTACCATCTCGGCTTTGGCAGGAGGAGATGTGGATCATCAGAACATGTGTAGTTTAGCATTTCAAAACAGACTTCTTTTAATGTAAAGTATTTCTCCTTTTCTTTCTGTCAAAGCTTCTGTTTTCTTATTAGCCAATAAGAAAATGTTTTTCTATTCTATCAGCCAAGCAAGTTGAACATTTCATATAGCTATTATTCTGACTGTGTGGAACTGCTGAGTGACAAGCAAGAAAGTGATATTACTATGTTTTAATCTTACCTATCCACCCCCACCCTTGTCACTCTTCACGAGGCATCCAGACATTTTCACCTTTACTGCCACTGCAGCTACGCATCACCAGGTAGCAGCTCACTGAAAACCCAAACCTTCAGCTAACCTCTGCAACATCAGCTGTCGCTTTCTGACTGTCAGCCTGAATTCAGCTCCAACAGAAATACAGTTTTTGACATGTTTCAATTTGGTTCTGTCTTCTTTGGGTGAGATACTGCTGAAATTTCTATTATTTTTGAAAACCATTCACACAGTTCAACAATTATGTTCTGATTTCTTATTTTTTAAGATATTTTACTAAATTGAGATGATAAATGGTTTTTGGACCCTTATTCCTCCTTATTCCATTTGTTAAACATGCACATTTAGTCATGTTGACTTTAAGTTTGCAGTCATGAATTTTACTGTTTTATATACAAAAGCAACAAGAATCTGGCAGTAAAGATCTTCATGAAGTAAGTTGAACTTTCCGGTTGTCTGACGGGACAAGGTTGACTGATCAGGAAGGAGTTAGTTGATGACAACTGATGACTGATTGAATAACGTACTTGAGATAAAAAGGGGGAGGTAGCATGGATCTGTGGAGGTTTGATTCAGGGGGCTTTGCAAACTGTACCCCAGAGGTTCAGGAGAATGTGAGTGAGATCCGAGTGCTGGTACTTGTAAGAGATGTGCTGGACAGCAGGCAGAGAGGTGAATAAAAACCGCTGCACACAGGTAAGACCTTTTCCATGAAGATAAGATACAAACAGGTTCACTGGTTGTCTGGAACAATGACAGAGTCCACATGAAAGCAGATTCACAAAAAGAAAAGTTCAAGAAGAATGATAGACCTTAACGAATGATATTCGTTAAGGTCTTTGGCTGGAATACCATCAGGGGTAATCATCTGGTAATCATCAGCCTCCTTATATAGTCATCTTAATGCAGCAACATGGGTCAGCCCAGCCACCCAGCGAAGATCCTCTCTGTGACAGGAATCTCACTTACACCAGAAAAACGGGAAAATCCAAGAGACCCTGACATGTTTTAGATAATAAACCCCAATTCAAAAGACAGTGCTTCCCTTAGAAAGGGCAGAAGCCATTTTCAAAAAGGTACTTAGTGCTAAAAACTAATAGTTGCATAACTCATTTATAGTAGGCATAATTATAGGTTTTTCAAGCATTAGCATTTCAATAAAGGTCAGCATATTTCACAAGTCTGAGTCTGGAGTTTGACCAGGTTACTTGAAACCTTTAACGATTCAGAGATGGTCATGCTGGTTTATTTTGGGTTACTGTTGTGCTCCTAATGTAAGGTCAGGGATTTTTGCTCTTTAATAAAGAAAAGGATTCAATTTTTGCCCAGTCTCTCCTTTTTTATAGCATGAACCTTAACTGAGGCAAGGGAATTCTACAATGCTTTGCTGTAAGTGTGTATTTGGGTTGTGAGATGGTGATTGTCTGGGGCTGCTTGGCTGCTTCAAGGCCTGAGCGACTTGCCATAATTGGTGAAACAAATTAATTCTGCTCTCTAGCATTAAGTCCTAAAGGAGAACGTCCAGACATGAGGTTATGACTTTAAGCCGAAGTGCACCTGGGTCATGCAATCACGCAGTAGGAAACACACCAGCAGGTCCGCTTCTAAACGGCTAAAGAGATTTGGTGTACCTAGCCAAAGTGTGAACATAAATCTAATAAAAATACTAGAGGGTGAGGGTAAAAAGGCATTTCATAATAAAAAATCCTTCAATGTTGCTGAATTAAAACAATTTGCCAAGCAGTGCAGGGCAAAACGCCTGACAACAATGTACTGTGAAATTTTCATTACCAAAAACATTTATACTTGTTGCTATCAAGCATGGCACAAACCAGTATTAGATTTGTAGACAATTATCTATTATATTTATTCACAGCTTTGGGTAAATATTTTACTTCCAGTAAATGAAATCAGGTATCTTGGATACATGTTATATTTCTGTGATATAAAAATTATTAGTTATTTGATTACTTATGTGATTGTCAGATATCTTTAAAGGTACCAAAAAAGACACATTTAATAAAGCTCTGCTATTCTTTTTCTGCACTGTTTCCCCTTAAATAGATTTACTTTCCTACCTATGCCCAAACTTTAGTTTCATACCACTTCAAATGCTAGACTGTAAACCCACCGGTAGCTAATGCAATATCGTTTAAGATGAATCCTTGTCCCAATCTTCTGCTTCTGGAAGAATCTGAAAAACGTTATTTTGCTGAATTAATGTATTTTAACAGCTCTAAACATGTGTCCCTGTTAAAGACAGTAATCCTTATAGCATTAATGTGTAATCTCTGTGTCTCAGGGATGGTGTTTGTTGATTTACGCACAGTGTTAGTTGTTTTTCCTGTGTTTTGTTTATTTATTTTTTATTTATTTATTTTTTTTTACCATGCATGTTTTCTTACACATGAAACTAAATGTACTGTTTTTGTGTCATCTGAACAGATTACCTGCCTCCCCTACATTACTTGTGACAAACCTGGATTAAACTTCTCTGCGTTTTTTTTTTTGTTTGTTTGTTTTTTTTTTTTTTCCTTTCAAGCAAGATTAAGTGCACAACTGATAATTGTTCTGTCATCTTAGGCTCTCACATCTGACCTTTACACCTTTGTAGCTCATTCAGATTTACTGTGAGGCTTTTGACAGTTCTGTCGTCAATTACCTCTTGTTTTTGTTTCTCATTGTAGATTTAGATTTTCATTTAGAGAAACTGTATTTCAAATGACAAATATATCATTGCTTGATAAAATGCTTAAAGCTGAGAAAGTTTTTTTTATAATCCTAATCTTGCTTTACACTCCTCCACAATTTTATCCTTATCCTATATGCTGTGTGCCTTGGTTTTTTCCCCAATGTGCAATGAACTGTATATTATCTAGGTAAAGTTTCCCATGGAAATTTGCATTTTTTTCCTGCTTCCTTACACAGACAACCACTTTATGTCTCTAAAAACTTACCAAGAGTAAGTGAGATGCATTCTACTAAACCAACGATGGGATGGGGGTAGAGGGGTGCTGGAACTGGTTCTTCCTTTACCTCAGCAAATGAAGCAGACCTTGCATCTTATATAATCACTAGCAGATGTAGGGGCACTTACAGCACTTGCACGTAATGAAAACAGGATGGAGAAGACGGGAAGTAAAAAAAAAAATGTTTCAATATGAAGCAAAAAGCATCTTTCTAAGTTTTTTCTTTACTGGTTTTAACAGAATATAACTTTACTGTTTGCTACAGGGTTTCATGGGTATCAGAGGCAATGAGGTCAAATTTCATTCCACATGTATAATAATGTCTGGATTCTGAACCAATTTATAAAAATTAAATAGTGTGGCAGGGGTGCTAAAACCCAATGATGTTCAATATACAAGGTTTCATCCTTTTTATATTGGTGCGAGAAACACTTAAATTGGTGCAGTAGCCTGAAGCAGGTGATTTAGAGGATGGAGAGTCCGGAACTCAGACTGCTCGTCGGATTGTGAGTAATTAACATCTAAGACTGGATTTCCGTTACAGTTTAAGAACAGTACCTCTTACAAAAAAGTGTATGTGAAATACAAATGTATTTCACAGTAGCTAGAAAAACAATCTAGTGATATTATGGTAAATACATAACATCTCCATCATATATGTACATCATTATCATGCTCATTTTACTCTATTAGATATTCCATGAATAGCTGGTAGAGATGGAGTGTTTTTTTGTAGGACATAGCAGGACATAATTATTCAAGCCATGCACCACAAGCAATTAAGAGCAAGTTTGGGTCTTACTGAAGTCTCAATTTCGCGATCATAATTGAATGCTTGTAGGTTAATGTCAGCTGTAGCCTCTGGACATTTACAGCTGTGATACTAAGTCTTGAATTATCAGACTCTGCAGTATCTGACTTCCTTTCCTAATTTGCAATGCTACTTTTACTTTATTAATATATTCATTCCTCCTGAAAATGCATTTCTCCACTGATCTGTGGCATTTATGGTCCCTGTATACATTAAAAGAAACTCTCTCTGTTTATTGAAATGCAGAATTAACTATTGTGACCATCTAAATCATATTTAATCTAATCAATAAGAGGCTCTCAGACATAAAACATACATAAAACATATTAGACCAATACTTAAAGTGAATTTTGTTTAAAACAGTCTTAATCTTGATTGGTTGAAGTTACTCACGATTGGTAAAGTGGTGAGACATTTTACTCAAGTCAGAGTAGCACTACTTAATAATATTTTCACTCAAGTAAAAGTAAAAAGGACAGGGCAGTACACAAAATGACATATATACTTTCATACATATATGTTGCAAGAATCGGACCAGGCCTAAGTGGTTTTACAAAGAAAATTGGGAAGAAGTATCTAAATGTGCAAAACAGGTAGAAATATACACCTAATATTTACCTCTTTATTTGTAGTGAAAGATGGCTTTATAGTATATAGATTAGGGGGAGATGAACACAGATAGAAGCCGAATATGCTTTTCCATTTATTTCTCAGTTTAACACATTTCATGTTTATTTAGTACATCAAATAAAAAAAAAAGAAGATCTGTTTAAGTTTGTTACCTTGCAAAATGTAAAATGGTCCAGGAGGTCATGAACAGTTTTACAAGGGAATGGGAGACAAAAGACCTTCAAAATTATGACAGCAACCCAGTTACTTGGTTTATAAATAATAAGAGGGAAAGTTAAAACAATAATAAAGAGCGAAAGGGAACACTAAATAAAGAGAGTTTCTGCATCATGCTGGGATAACAATGATGACATGCAAAAAGCAGTGGCGAGAGAAAAGCCCTTGAGTGTTGGTTTTACCATAAATTTATCATGAAGTGTCTTCTTGATGAAAGCAAGGAGAAATACAGCTGGATTAAAAGTGCCTGTGCCCTCTGGCCTTGCACCTGTTTATTAATTCACATCACTTTTTAATGCCTCGTAGTAAATAATGTATTGGAATTGTGACAATATGCAACTTGGCCCCTACCTGCAGGCTATCAGATTGATGACACAGCCCTGCCCAGGCCTTGGACCCCTCATGACAACATTAAGCAGTAAATTTAGGTGCACGTGCTAACCATGAGATTTACTGCATGGGTGAATCAGTGATTAGATCACTCTAAGAAACTTATGAAAGTGAAATGGATATTTATTACATTATGATAAGGTGTGGTAGATCTAAAAAAATAATCCCAGAGTCCCATAATTGTTTACCTAATGGGTGTCACACAGGTTTTCCTGCAGTTTGCGAGGAGATGGATCTTACTGACATTAATTCTTTTTTTTTTTTGCACCAGGACATGGAAAATAAAAAACAAAACCTTTTTTTTTTTTTTGGAAAAAAAAAGCCAAAGAGAACCTGGATCATGCAATCGTGCAAAAAAATTTACTCATCAGCCAACAATTTACTTTCTAGTCAACTGTTTTTCCATCTGATAGAAAACATTCTTATACCTCACTGTGATCATACATTCATCAAAGTGTCAAAAAAATTTCTCAGAGAAATTTGGTCCGTATTTGCTGCGGATTTGTTAATTGCATTATTTGGTTGAAGTAGTCATTGATAAGTGGGTCTATTGTGGTCATAAAGCGAAGGAAATTGCATACAAAACAGTTCAGGTAAACAGTAGGTTTGAAACTATGCTCATTTGGTATTAAAGGAATTGTACCAAAAAAAAGAATCTCACACATCATGCTGCCACGGGCAGCTAATCAGTGATACAACAAATCAAAATTTGTGTCTTTATGCAGTTTAGGGCCATATTCTGAATGCTGCAGCAGATATACAGACTCGTTAGAACAGGAAGAATCTCTCCAAACTATTTTTGACCAACTTTAGTGAGCCTGAAAGAACCTTACCAACAGTTTCCCTGTTTTTAAATGCCAGTGGCACTTTCTTCAAGGTTTAGTGTGTTCTGCTTTCAGATGTTTTTTTTTCATATACCTTTGTTGCATCAATGTATTGTTTAAGTTGCTGTTGCAATCCTATCACCTTAATTAAGTCTGCTAATTTTCCTCTCACCCCTGGTGTTAACAAGGCATTTCTACCTACTAATTTCCTGATAAGTGGATATTTTCTCTTATATGGATTACTCTCTGCTATGCCTGGAGGAGGGCTGAGCATGACAATCCCAGCAGATCAGCAGTTTCAGAAATAGTTACACCAGCTTACCTGAAATCAACAGTATTGCCTATTTTAAACATTCTTTTTATTCTGCATTCAGATGCTTGTTTTAGCTTTTAGAAAGCCATCTCCAACTTTATACATGAATACAGCAAGTTGCTCCAAAGGGATTCCCTGTTTGTTCTGTTGAATGAATACATGTACAGGTCTACTTATTATCCAAATTAGTTTATAGCCCATTCTTTCTGTATATTTTATTTAAAAAGAAAATAAAAAGGATCACTTAGAAATCACAATGTTCCAAAATAATATAAGCCAAGAGTTTTTTTTTTGTTCTTGTTGTTGTTATTGTTTTTTTTGTTGTGTTTGTTAAACAAAATCACTATTCTTTTTGTGTTTTGATGCAATTTTGTTTTTTCCTCAAAAGGTGTTTGTTTCATTAGTTCAACCACAACCTTCTTGTGTCATCTTGTTCAATGGTCATTTCCATTCCTTTCATATCATTTCAGGCACTAAAAAGCTGTTACAGCTCTGGCTTCTCTCCAGGCTCAAGGTTTTAAAACTGTAGCCCAGAAATTAGTCACATTGCAGTGGCTACTCCCATCTCTTATTTACAGTCTTGGCTGTGAGTAGCCTCTCTAATTCCTTTCCACATTCCATTGTGTAATTGTGTATTGCGTTTCATAAATCGACAACTCGCTCAGAAGTCTAATGAAATGTAATTAATTAGCCCGCCTGTATAGAGAGATGCATACTTAAAAGGTTGAGCTTGTAACAGGTGTTGTTGTTTTTGAGCAAAACTAGTTTTTCAATTCTAGAACATACTGATACTTATTATATTTGATTTCAATATTCTCCTTATGAGTTAAAACAAGAGTTCAGACATTAACTTAAAAACTGCCACAGTACCGTTTCAGGTGGGCGTTGCTTTGCAAAAACTGTTGCCAGGTGAGGGCTGGTATTAAATGTAATATGGACTAATAAATTGGGATGCCACTAGAAAGAAACGACAGGTTGGCATGCTTTTAATATTAAAACCCTGTAAATGTGTCAGTAAGAGTGTGAGAGGAAAATTGACGTGCACCAGTGATGCGTGGGCTGCCTTGGCAATGAGCGCTAAGCCACTGCACTCAGCACTAAGAAAAACACAGGGATATATATGTATTCATACTGTGGGCATCAAGGCAGGCTGGCAGGGGTTAGTCAAAGCATCTGTTGTCAGTGTGTAATGAGTGTGTCTCTCCCTCCCTTTCCTCTTCCACAGTCTTATCATTACCAGTGTTTAATTAGAAACATCCTACCCTGGTTTTTGCTGCAGCCGTTGACAGCTAGCTCAGGAGGGGAGGCCTTGACGGTACACAGACGGAAAGAACCTCCCAGATAAACAATGTGGGGTAGAGGAAAGTCGGAACACAGTCTCTGCAAGTGGTAAAGCATCTCTGACGCCACATGATGGCAGTGGACCAGCTCCTGAGAAAATAGGAAGAAGACTGACACCCATACACACACACACGCACACACACAGAGCTTAAATTATAGGTAGGTGTCTACATGGAAAAAGGAAAGAAAAGAAGTAAACTCTTTCTGCTTAAATATATTATTTATAATAAAACCAACAGTTTGACAAAACTGTCTGGTCTACTTTAAAGGGTCGTGAGGCTTCACTTATGTAACATGTTTTCTCTCCACATCTGCCATGGTCTTTCACCATTTACATATTCCATTTTTAAATATTTATCTTCACTGGCTGCTTTCAAATTATATGATGCATGGAAAGATATTCTGTTCTATTTTCTTAAACTGAAAATATAACAGTTTAAGAAATGTTTATAAATGTTTTATTTCAAACTTTTTATTAGGTTGTATTTGATAAAAACAAAACAAAAAAAAAAAACATTTACTGATTTTTTCTTAAAAAAATATTCTTCTCGTTTACTTTTACTATCTTCAGCATCAACAAAATCCTTCTAAGCCCTGTCCTCTACACAATGCTTAGGCATTCATTTCATTTAGAATTTCACATTATTCATATGGTTAAAACCTGACAGATTTTTATATATTTGTTTTATGCATGTGTTTTTATACACCTTGAAATTGAACAATAAATAGCACTTTTAACTAAGTCCATCATTCCATGTTATATTTCTGCTTAGATACTTTACACTGCAAATCCAAGAACAATGGCAGATGGCGGTTTTATTATTTAGATCTTCCATCAAGCTTCATTAGGCAGCCTCAGTTTGATTTAAACACAGTAATTTTCCACTTTGTTGCTTAACTTATTATAAACAGTCATTTAAAATGCCACATGAGACTAAACGGTGGTTACGGTGGGTTTTGAGATATTATTGTACTTATGGAAAGTCTTTTGGGATTTAGTGATGTTATCAGGAGTCAGAATCTCTATTTGAATAGGTACTTTATCCAGGTGACAATCAATTGGAAAAAAGAGAATATTTCAAATTAGAGAGTAAGGAAGAACAGAACAACAAAAAAGAAAAAACAGTAAAACCATCCTAAATCAGTTGTCTTTATAATCTCAAACATCATCAGAAATACTAATAGAAAGTAATTATTTATTTAACAAAAGATTATAAACACAGTTTCCCAAAAAAACGCAGTTAAAGGTGTAGTGTTCAGCTGGTATCCAGCCCATTCCCTCTCATTAATGTTAATAAAATGCTTCAAGTTGCCAAAAGAAATTGCCTAGTCAGTGAAATACCAAATCAACCTCTGTGTAAATCATAACATGAGGAGAGCCCTGTGGATTTAACAGAGAGAATGAGTGAACAAACATCATAAAGACCATGGAGTATCGAAGATAGTTTGAGGGAAGATTTTCAGAAATAGTAAGTTTAAAAACAATATCTCAGCCAATAAATAGGTCACACTTGGAATGTATTATCTAGAATTAGAAAAAAGGTGTGAAACTACAAACCCCTAAGGACATTTTTGCCAGCCTAACCCCACAAGCTGCAGGGAGGCTTTACCCAAGATAGCAACCAAGATTATCTGGGAAACTCTGGACTGGGCTGCAAAAATGCACAACTTGGACAGAAAAACACAGCTCTTCTCCGAGTAGCAACAGGAAATCTTATAGTTAAAAATTTAAATATGCTTGTAGTATCCCCTCATCGTTTAAGAGATAAATAAAATATATGAAAGAATATGATCTACTGAGATGATAGCCTGACAGAATGTTTTGACATACAAACAAATTGTAATGTATGCCAAGAAGCCATAATTGAAAGTGCCTTTAACAGAAAGTGCCTTTAACTATCTTTTTAAAGCAGGATAGTGTATCAGCTCAGAACAGAGGACCCAGTATTCAAGGCGAGCCAGACAATGGGATTATTCAAAAAGCATTTATTAAAAATGAACTGAAGAAACAGCAGCTAAGCTTCTATTGCAGGAACCTGACAGTGATCTGACTGAGGACGACAATGCAAGTGAGTCACTTAACTGGTTTAACAGTTCAGTACTTGCCCAGAGAACAAGGTGGGATCCAGCCAGCGGGCTGCCAACAAGATGCGGCGGGCGCCCCCCAATAAAGTCCCAGACGCTGCAACCCTGGAGGACGGAGAACATGCGAGAGACCAGATCCAACCAGACAAAAGAAGGCATGATAATCCAGAAGGCGAAGCAAAAGCCGGTGTCTTGGACATGCTCAGGATTCAGAAGAAGGAGACCTTAAGTCCGAAGAGATTCCAGAGGGAAATCAAGGTCGGTGACAGGAAACAACTCCAAGTTCAGCAAAACAGGCAGAATCCAGCAGGAGTCCAAACCCAGTTCAGGCAAACAGATCATATCAGAACCGGCAGGCTCAGTGGTTGAGAGGCAGAACAGGATCAGGTAATCAGAAACACAAAGGTAACGCTGAAACGCTCTCACCACTGCTTCCAGTCATCTCGTCTGATGACTGGAAGCAAAAATCAAACAGATCAGACCGGAACAGGTAGGCTTAGTGGTTAAGAGGCAGAACAGGAAATAAGAAACACTAAGGTAAAGCTGGACACACTCGCTCCGCTGGCTCAAGAATATTCTGGCACTGATGACTGGTAGCAGGCAGCTTAAATAGAGGTGGGAGCAGGAGTATCAGATAAGCAGTAATGAGAAACTGGGCATGATAGGATAGGAAGTAAGACGGTGCTAATCAAAAGACAAATCAAAGTTTATGTGAACAATGAAGACCTGTCATGGTCCAAAAGTGTTTTATCTAAGACACATAGACTGTACCTCAGAATATCAGTTGTATGTAGTAATTAGAAGAAAGAAATGTTGTTTATTTACTCCATCTCACTTTAGGATTAGTATGTTAAGCCTGAATTAAAGGAAACTAATTTGAAAAGGTGCTAGAATAAAATTTATTTGCTTTCAAAGATATAGCATTGGGTGATTTGTACAGTTATTTTAAAGAATAAGACGATATAATGAAATCTGTTGTGTTTTTCATGTTATATGCTAAATCAGTACCCTACCTGTGTTTATTTTTGTATTGTTCATAATTAGCTGAGGAGAAGAAGAACTTAAAAAAAAGTGTATTGAAACCCCGTGATGTCACTGTGTTAACTTGTATTATTTGAATTATAAAATTATCAATAAAAGTCTTTGAGATCTATCCCTGAACTATGACGACAAAGAATTTATATTAGAATGCACCCTGAGAAAACTTTCATTGTTAGTATTTTGCAAAGACAGAAATACGGGGTCAAGACCATGTACCCTGATAAATTGCTTCTCTTTTTACAACACCCCATCTGGTAAGCAGCAGAATATTGATAGTTTGATCATCTACTTTAAAGTCGCCCCCTTGACCTCTTCCCCAGCTCCCTTGACATGCTTCACTCCTTGAGGACAATTAAAGAAGTGCTGAGTCAAGCAGGCATTGGAGGTAACAAATGTTTCTCCATTGATGTTGTGCAGATGATTTACAAGCCCAGTTAAGTGGGGAGGTCTGCTAGGCAGGGACTGGATGTGAGGAAGTGAATGAGTGATTCAGTGTTCATGTTGTGAAAGCAGACTTAGTTCAGAAGCATCTGAAATTAATCACCGATAAATCAGTTTGTCCAGAAAGTTATTTAAAAATAAAGTTTGTCACATTCTTTAAATCAGACTGTAAAATAAGGCTATAATAAAAATGCTGTCAAATAGTAATAAATGGTGCACAAAACTGGTTGTAAATATTCAGAAAACAAATGTCCTGTCAGTGGATTGACTGGATGGTTTAGAAGAAAGGTGGCTGCTATAGTTTAAACAACAACTATGCAGATAATACACCATGCAGTTTGGAAAATGTTAATTTTGCTTTATCAAACATGAAGAGGTCATTTTGAGATGTTATGCTCCACTTATCTGGAATACATTTCCCCAAAAATGTAAACGCTCTAAAAACCTATGTTGCTTTAAATCAAGATTAAAAGCATATTTGTTTAGAGTGGCCTTTGACTGGGGTATGGAAACAAATTTAAGTCCTCTGTCCATTTTTGCTTTCAATTTTTTTTTGACAAATTATCCTTTTCAAATTATTCCTGTTTATTCTCTTTAATTATTTGTATTGACATTATGGTAATGTAACTTGCTTTTCTTTTTCTTCTCATATAGTGCACTTTGAATTTGAACTTTTTCTTACCACAATCTTTCATTAAAAAGGACTACATTGGGCTTCTAGTACAGTTTTTGTAATGTTATTACTACTTGTCCCTCCAAAATAAATCGCAATCGAAGGTTCCCTTTTTAGCTCCAAATGAACTTATGTTTGAAAGTATTTCCGTAAAAATTCAAAAAATATCCACTGGACTTGGTTTTCAAGATTTGAAGACGTTTCGCCACCTCTCCAGGAAGCTTTCTCAATTCAAATGTCTGGATCCGCAGTGAGTTTGAGTCTTATATAGACAACGCCTTGTATCGCTTGGAAACAT
>JAGKQL010004873.1:0-13320 GCA_018398635.1 Cyprinodon brontotheroides
AACTGGTATTTTTAATCAATCTTTCTGTAATGTATAATATAAGGAATGTGTAAATTGTAATTTTACACCACGAGTTCTATACAAATCTCACTATAAATAATGGTTTTTATTGTAATAACGTTCTTCTTTCTCTTATTGTACTTTTTATTTTTTTACCTTAATTCCTCCCGTCCTTTATTGAGATGTTTTATTAACAGTTCATACTTCATTGTAATGCCAGTCCTTGCTTTATTATTGATAATTTAGAACAAAAAGGATCAGCGTCTTGTAGACTGAGCAAGTATACTTCACGGTCTGTCGGAAAACATACATCTCACAACTTCTAATCGGGTTTTAGGCAGGGACGGTGGTTTTTAAGCTTTAAATTAATTTTAAAATGTATTTCTCTTGCATTATTTGTTTCGTTAGGAAAAATCTGCACTGTGTAGAATCGAATCAAAATGATTTCCCAAGTACGAAAAGCCCTTGAACGCACCCTTCAATGATGAGACGCCAAAGAACTTACGTGTCAGTAAAGATCCTTGTAATATTCCTATATGAAGATAAGCTGTCCTGTTATGGTGTCGCTGTGATGAAACGTGAATCCTGTTACTAGAAGGCGATGTTGTGAAGTCTGAAGGTTTCTACGTAGTTTTAAAGATGACAACATATTGTGAAACTAAACTCTCATCAACTGTCAGTGACACTACTTCAGCTCCGGTCTCCAGAAACACAACATACATGTTGTAGCAGAGTACTTCTCTGCTCTCCTGCTTAGCATGTAACCGGCTACTGTAGCACAACCGGAAGTAATGTGGAATTCACTTCAAAACAAAAGCACGACAGCGATAGTTACCAAAATAAGCGTCGAAAGCGTTTATTTTAATAAAAAGGCTGGGAAATACTTTCAAAATACATTTTGTGCTAAATTACGGATAGAAATTAAAACAACATGTGTTGAGGTGATCTAGTTAAACATTTATACAATCTATTTATCACTTTTATCAATCTATCTATCACGTTAATACAATATAATTAGCAAAAAATAATTTTTTTTCAAGTGACAGCAATACTATTCCGTAAATATGAAAGGGAGATTATTTTATTCATTTTTCAGTTTCAATGGTTTTGTGCAGTATTGTACGGAAGAGGATTGGGGCCATTGAAAAAAAATTCATGATTTTTTAAATATTATTTCAGTTTAATATGGGAAAAAGTCAGAATTCTGACTTTAATCTCAGAAATTCTGGCTGTTTTTCTCAGAATTTTGGATCTTAATGTAGTATATGGTCACCATTTAGGAAGAGATGTTTGAGCCTCTGAGCTTCACTGACAAAGATGTGAGTTGTTTGGGAGGAACAGTAACACATTGGTTGGAAAATTACGCAATTAGTCGACTTTTTACGTGGCCGAAGGGGTCCCTGGTGATGCTATTTCATTAATGGAAGAGCAGAAGGTGATTAAAACAAGAGAGCTAGTTTAGTCTCTAAAACAGACATGGTTATGGCTTGATGCTAACATGTTTGTGAGCTGTCAGAATTCAGTCAGAATTCTGAGAAAAAGTTCATAATTCTGAGATTAAAGTCAGAATTCAGAGATTTTTCTTATATTATCCTGAAATTAAATTTAAAAATCACTTTTTAAAATTTTTCACGGACCCTAATCCTTTTCCGTAGTGTTTCTATAAAAAACATTCATGTCTTAACATCCAATAGAAAATTTCTAATGAAAATTGTTAAATTGAAATGTGATCAGTGTGTAGTTGCTTAAGTTTTAATAAATATCTATTTGATGTAAATGGTTAATTTAGTTTGTTGGCCATTTGATATGCTCCATAGAGAGTTCATTATATTGATTTATAATGTTTGCATTTGGGCTATACAACATATTGTGAATATGTTATCACAACAATATTAGATTTTTGAATATTCATATCGCTAAGGACTATCAGAGGAGGAATAATTGTTGGCTAATATATTCTAAGCGCTTTGAGCTTGTATTCTTCATACTAATTTAACATTTAAAAGGTTCAAAATTGATGGCCCCTGGTGCCACACTCTAATCAGCTAATTAACTCAAACCACCTGCAAAAGCCTTTAAATGGTCTTTCAGTCTAGTTCTATAGGCTACACAATCATGGGGAAGACTGCTGACTTGACAGTTGTCCAAAAGACGACCATCGACACCTTGCACAAGGAGGGCAAGACACAAAAGGTCATCGCTAAAGAGGCTGGCTGTTCACAGAGCTCAGTGTCCAAGCACATTAATAGAGAGGCGAAGGGAAGGAAAAGATGTGGTCGAAAAAAGTGTACAAGCAAGAGAGATAACCGCACCCTGGAGAGGATTGTGAAACAAAACCCATTCAAAAATGTGGGGGAGATTCACAAAGAGTGGACTGCAGCTGGAGTGAGTGCTTCAAGAACCACCACACACAGACGTATGAAAGACATGGGTTTCTGCTGTCGCATTCCTTGTGTCAAGCCACTCTTGAACCACAGACAGCGTCAGAAGCACTGGCATCTAAAGCTCAGTTTATTAGTTATGAGGTAGACGTGCACATTGGGCTGCTCCTCAAAGCAAACCTTCTGCACATCTTTACACAAGGATTGTTATTTTTGTTTAATATATTGTAAAGAGACTAGATTATGTTTCTGAAATCACCAGTATGTTAAGCGTTATGTTGTTTATGAAAGTCACCATGCAGCATTTCCTTTTCTTTTTTTCTTTTGATTTGTAGGTAAGAGGAAGCAGGCACTATAAATATGGAGAGTAAGAGAAAAAAAAACCTTGCTTTTAGATAAAATGGAAAACCTAATGGTTTAATGCATCTCTTTTTAACAGACTATTACTAACTCTTTTTAAGCATCTTCGTTCATGAAGGACAGCAATACGTAAAATTGTACTTCGTTCAGTTACGTATTATTACTAGGACCATGAGTATCCCTGTTCTTAGTGGCCAGCAAACTCTCCTGACATAGCCCCATAGAAAATCTATAGATTATTGTGAAAAGAAAGTGCAATACACCAGACCCAACAATTCCAGAAGGAAGCTAAAAGCCACTATTAGAGCAACCTGGGCTATCATAACACCTGAGCAGTGCCACAGACTGGTCGACTCCATGCCACGCCGCATTGCTGCAGTAATACAGGCCAAAGGAGGCCCAACTAAATACTGAGTGCTGTACATGCTCATACTTTTCATGTTCATACTTTCAGTTGGCCAACATTTCTATAAATCCCTTTGTTTTATTGGTCTTCAGTAATATTCTAATTTTCTGATATGATGAATTTGAGATTTTCATTTGTTGTCATTTGTAATCATCAAAATTAAACAAAATAAACATCACAAGTATATGAGTTTGTATGTAATGTATGAATATAATATACAAGTTTCACTTTTAAATGGAATTACTGAAATCAATCTACTTTTTCATGATATTCTAATTTTATGACCAGCACCTGTATATGAATGTTTTGGAGTTGTTTGCTGGGTTTTAGCTGGTCTGGCATGTAGAATATATTTTAAACTTAATAGTTAATTTTTTTTTTTTTTTTTAAGGAGATGCAATATGTTTCAGCTTTCTGGGGTCCGTGGAACTGAACTTTGGACTTTTTCTCTGATTTTTTTATCAGAAATCAGATCAAATTTAGTTTTGCTGCTCCTTACATTATGTTAAAAGCAAAGCTGGAATCACATACCCCAAATACCCTTTAGAGAGAGAAAAGTGAAAAGGTTTAGGTCATAATCAGTCCTTGTGAAAAGGTTTAAGTTATCAGTCCTTATATGTTTTATTTTATGAGGAGGGAATGTAGAGAAAGTGTTTTAAATGCATTTAAAGAAATTACAGCATGGGATTTTTTTTTTAAATATAAGCCTTAACATGAGTTGGTTTTAGATTGTCTTTTAACTTAAAAATAATCTTGAGAAATAATTCCAACTCAGTTAATATATCTAAGAGATGTTTGTATTCAGAAAATAATAGACATTCCCTATTTTATTGTACTGTATTTTTTTTTAAATAAAAACAAGCAGTGAAGCCTGGATATTTCTTGTTTCTCTGTCTATCTGGTGTCAAAACAAGGACAGGACTGAGGATGCAGTGTAGGTTGGGAAATGGAAACGTATTTTTATGTCCATAAGTACCGGATTCAGTTTCAAAATAAGAATATAAAGATGGAAAAACATTCTTATTTCTAAAAGACCGGTTACTGTTCAGACAGAATTAATTTTATTGCAATAAAGCAGAAATATTAAAGTTTCTCCATTATATTACATAATATATATTATATTTATAAAAATATTCTAGAATTGTGCTGCTTCCCTTTTTGAACACTAGTTATGATGCTGAACCACAGCAGCCATAGCAAATAGAGTTTTTATACATATATATATATATATATATGTATATACATATACATATATATATATACACATATATATATACATATATACATATATATACACATATATATATACATATATACATATATATACACATATATATATACACATATATATATATACACATATATATATATACACATATATATATATATACATATATATATATATACATATATATACACACATATATATATATATACATATATATATATATATATATATATATACATATATACACTGCATGAAAAGTGGGATTTTTGCATCAATATACGGCACTGTAGATTGTCATTGGAACTTCAAGGATTACTTGGCAGTTTCTGACTTGGTTACGAGCTTAAGCGAAAAACTCCGTAAATTGTCGAAATTGACGTGGAATTTCTTAGGCAGATGTTCTTACCCCCCCATACTTGCTCCCCAAAACTAGAATTCTAGGGAGGCTTTAACATCTGCAAATGAACATGCTGTAAGGCTATACAAAATGCAAACCAGGGTTGCAGAGGGGGTTTTACCACCCCAAGAAAATTTCTGATAAAAAGAGATCAGGTATAGCCTCTTACATTTTAACTTGAATTGATTTTATTTAATTAAAGTATAGAGACCAAAAACAGATCTTTAGCTGACAGAGCAATACATTTAGAGCAGTAATTATTTTTTAAAAAATTTGCATTTAAGATAAAAAATAAAATGTTGTCTTCTGTCAATATGCTCAATTCACAATTACTTAAGTGGAAAAGTTTCAAGAAATGATTCTGAGATGATTCACTTTATAACATGGCGCATTATCCTGTTGGAAGTAGCCATCAGAAGATTGGGTACACTGTGGTCATAAGGACATAGGTCAGCATGCTAAATTGGTTTTAAGTGGCCCAAAGTGTGGCAATAAATATCCCCAAATAGATGGTAGAAATAGATCAGGCTCAGTATAGCCTAATTATAGCCTGACGTAGTCCAACTCAATTCTATTCAGAATATGAGTCTGATACTGCTCCCATAGAGCTGTATTGATTATGGGGCGTGTTTTGAGCGAACCAGGAAAAAAATGCCTCTGCACTCAATTGGATAGACCTACAACCAATAAGAGCAACGGAGTGCGTGACGTATCTTAAGAGGCATAGTTGTTGTCCACAAAAATCAAAGCGTGCAGTTTCCCGCCTAGAATATAAGAAGATGAGACTTGATGGCGTTTCTCTGTTCCTCTTTAAAATTAATTTGCTGTCGATATCTTCTAGAACAGACCTAATAGCAAGAATCTACTCACCCAAACTCTCCAGCGGCAGCCATTGGTGTTGTCACCCAAGCGCGCTTTGGTCACGCGTGGTTGATAGCGTTACTCTTGATCATCTGTCCATCATCATTATAAAGCCACGCCCTTACGAATTTGATTGGATAAGCCTGGCAGTCAGGCTTTAATACTCGCTACTATGGACGCAGAGCCAGGCCGAACTTCCCGAACTCAAACCTTGTGAAGGGACTAGAAGTTGGACTGGCGCAAACTAACTAATTATGAACTCTTACATTTTAGCAGATTGATTTATTTATTTAATTAAAAGCAGCTAAATTACTGGCTATTATGCAAATGTTATGTAAAAAAAATACACAAAATAATTTACTTCAAAAAATTAGTTTTAATCAGAATCAGTTGGCTGTAATGGTTTTTTATTTTTTTTAGATTTCCACTTTTTTTTTTTGTTATTGAATATATAAAAAAACAATAACAATCTCAAATAACAAGTCAATAACAAATATTTCAATACAAGAAGAAATATCACAACTCCTGCTTTTGAAAAATAAAATTAAATGCACAGGCTGGAACAAAGTATAAAATAAAATAAAATAAATAAATAAAAATAAATAAAAATAATAATAGTAGTTAAAAGTAAATTAATCAGTGGGGACTACCAACTGAAATTCTTCAATTAACTCAAACAATTTAATTGCATTTAAATTCTGCATCTTTCTCAGACATCTTTTGAAAAGGGAAAGTTCATTTTTGAGAGCAGAGATTGAGAGGGGAGCATTTTGCATAGCGACATTTATGGATATAATACTTTGTTACAATTATTAGAATATTGATTAAAAATTCCAAATTTTTTCTCTTTAATGGATAAACCGAATTGAATGTTTTGCCAGGAAATAAAATCTAAATTTATTGTTTTTAGAAGACAGAAAGGTTCGAAGTTGATCCCATAAGTTTAATACTTCTTTACATTCATAAAAAAGATGTTTAGTTGTTTCCAATTGAGTTCATGAAAAAATAGATTGATTTCAGTAATTCCATTTAAACAGTTAAACTTGTATATTATATTCATACATTACTTAAAAACTCATATATTTCAGAAGTTTATTTTGTTTAATTTTGATTATTACAAATGACAACAAATGAAAATCTCAAATTTATCATATTAGAAAATTAGGATATTGTGAAAAGGTTCAAAATTGATGGCCCCTGGTGCCACACTCTAATCAGCTAATTAACTCAAACCACCTGCAAAAGCCTTTAAATGGTCTTTCAGTCTAGTTCTATAGGCTACACAATCATGGGGAAGACTGCTGACTTGACAGTTGTCCAAAAGACGACCATCGACACGTTGCACATGGAGGGCACTACACATGAGGTCATCGCTAAAGAGGCTGGCTGAACACAGAGCTCAGTGTCCAAGCACATTAATAGAGAGGCGTAGGGAATAAAAAGATCCTGGTCGAAAAAAGTGTACAAGCAAGAGAGATAACCGCACCCTGGAGAGGATTGTGAAACAAAACCCATTCAAAAATGTGCGGGAGATTCGGGTCTTGCTGGACTGCAGCTGGAGTGAGTGCTTCAAGAACTACCGCACACAGACGTATGAAAGACATGGGTTTCTGCTGTCGCATTCCTTGTGTCAAGCCACTCTTGAACCACAGACAGCGTCAGAAGCTATCTTTGCCTGGGCTAAAGAGAAACAGGACGTGGACTGCTGGTGAGTGGTCCAAAGTCATGTTCTCTGCTGAAAGTCATTTTTGCATTTGCTTTGGAAATCAAGGTCCCAGAGTCTGGAGGAAAAGAAGAGAGGCACTTGATCCACGCTTTGCTTGAAGTCCAGTGTAAAGTTTCCACAGTCAGTGATGGTTTGGGGTGCCATGTCATCTGCTGGTGCTGGTCACACTATCCCTTTCTGAGGTCCAGGGTCAACGCAGCCACATACCAGGAAGTTTTAGAGCACTTCATGCTTCCAGCAGCTGAATAAGTAGTTTTAGATGCATGTTTTATTTTCCAAAAACACCTGAAAGCTGTAATCAGTGCCAAAGCTACCAGTACCTCATTGAAGGATTATGGTATCCCTGTTCTTCAATGGCCAGCAAACTGTCCGAACGCTCAGACCCCATAGAAAATCTATGGGGTATTGTGAAGAAGAAGATGCAGTACACCAGATCCCAACAATTCAGATCAGCTAGCCCGGTTCACTATTAGAGCAAGCTGGTAGATATTTTTTCATCTAAGCAATGCCACAGACTACATCGACTTCATGCCACGCAGCATTTCTGCAGTAATACAGGCCAAAGGAGGCCCAACTAAATACTGAGTGCTGTACATGCTCAAACTGTTCATGTTCAGTGATCATCAGTTGGCTGTGTCTCTCTCCCTATGTTAAATGCACCCGACGCAGCTAGCTGCTGCAGATGAGCTCCAGATTTTCACGATGCTGTCCCCTGCATCTCAAAAGCGGCGCCGCAGGAACAGCACTGAAATATATGCGCCTTATGCCATGCATGCGTCAACAATTGACTTTGCATTTAAACTCGCTGCTTCTGTCGCGCCAGCTACATCCTAATGTGATGAGCAGCAGCGTTAGTTCATTCCAGCTGCTCAGCTCAAAACAACGGCGCCTGGCTTAAACTTAGAATCTCTCTCAGGAGAACAGCTGTGAAGCAATATATGTCACGACAGTGCACTTTTTACTTCTCGCCCTCTGGGAGGAATTGCCTCACTGGAAAATCAACACCGTTTGCATAGTGTACCTTTAAAATTTTGTAAGAGAGCTGTGCTTTTTGTTCTTCCTGGGTACATATTATTTATAGAATATTGATTCAAAAACTTGTTGTTGCATTTATTATCTCTAATGTCCACCTGCTCAAATTCAATCTTATGGAGACAAACAATTGCAATTGCAAACAATTTATAGGTGCATTACCGCCACCTTCCAGAATGGAGCGACGCGAGCTCTTCTCGCGAGTCCTTCCGTATAACAATGACGTCGTATGTGATTGGAGGAGCCTGATGAGCCTTCGGCCCCATCGTCCAATCACGTGTGAGCTTTTGTGCACTACGACTTCTCGCTTGAGACCAGCATATTAGCAGACATGTTTGTGTTACCTTTATTATGGATATCTATGCTCAGAAGAGCTTCATCTCCAGTTACCGTGTTTGTATTTTGTTGTTACGTGAACAATGGCTGCACGACGTCTCGCGTTCAACTCCCGCCTCCAACTGCTCTTAGTCCACAACTTTCGGCCAGCCCGCAGACTGACGAGAAGAAACTGCTGATTGCTATCAGCGGACTGTCTGAGCGTCAGCTTTGTACCCAGGTTGCAGTCCAGCGAGACAACTTTGCGGGATATATGAACTCGAGGAAGAGAAGACGGGTGCACAACGCCACGCTAGCGGTAAATATATGTTAGATTACTGGTAGCTATGCTAAAAGCAGCCTAGCTTAGCTAGGCAAGCTAAAGACACCCTAGCCTAGCTAGGTAAGCTAAAAGCAGCCTAGCCTAAAGCTTTTATTAAAGTGTATTTTTTGTGATTCACAGGAAGCATTATGCCGTCTTAACAACTCGGAGAATAATTGCAGGCGCTATGAACCGGAGCAGGGGTAAGGTTTAAGAGAATATGCTTTCATTCTGCGGTAAAAGGACATGGATACGGATGGATACCGACCATAGCTGTACTTTTTTTTTCACAGACTACAGTCGCCTCACAATGAGGCGTTGACCTCCTATATGTTTGCTTTCCGGATTTGCACGATGTTGATAAAGGCGACATTGTGTGTATAGTGGACTTGTTTTAATGTTTTCTCCTTCTTTGTTACTGTGACTTGCGTTTGATTTGTTTTTTTTTATTCATACCACTCTCATTTAATTGTTTTCCAGCTGCCTGTGAGAAGGGCTGCCTATGCAGACGGTATGCAGGAGCTTTCAGATACTGCAGCTAAGCCAGCCAGCACGCTGCGTCGCAAGGGAGGCTGCCAGGCTATCTTTCTGCTTTCAGTCGAGGGCCAGAAGAAAGAGGGTAAAACTTTATTTGGTAACTATTTTTCAGGTGCATTGATAGATGTGTTTGTGTCCATACGCAGTGCGCGCTGATTCATTGTTTTTTTCAGCTGCTGAAGGCAGGGCAGAGTGTGCTGGCGATGAGGAGGTGGAACTCATAAGAGTCCGCCACCGTCGACCTCATGTCCGGCGAAGAAGATGGCGTCGTTGGCGGTAAGTCTCTGGATGGATTGCACGGTCGCCGCCATCATTTCGTAGGCCGGATCTCACTGAACTCTGTGTTAAGCTGCAGTCCGGTTAGAAGCGATGCCGGGTACAGGGGCCACGCACAGTAAGGCGTCTGCACATCGGACCTGCCTTGGAGGGAATGCTGCCAGTTACCTCCAACCCTGAGGAAGCAAACGGACCGTTCACGGACTTTTAATTTTTAGATACGCATGTGTTTGGATACGCGTTGTATATAGTTGTGTGTGTTTTAATAAAGCTCTTTCTTTGCATAAACAGCTTCCTGGCAAATCTTCATTTCCTGTATAAATTCATTCATGTCCTTGATGGTAGCATAATAGTGTAGTAGTGTAGGATAACATAAATACACACCATATGAATGAATAAATATATGAATATATATATATATATATATATATATATATATATATATATATATATATATATATATATATATATATACCGTAAATTCTCTAATATTGGCCTGTATTCCAATAGCGGCCGGGTCTCTAATAATGGCCGGTCTCGCTGTCAGAGGAGGTAAATAATGGCCGGTCTCTAATACAGGCCGGGGCTATAAACGTTTTTTCTGGGCATACCTCAACATTATACTTGTGGTAGTAAGTAACATACAAGTACCACAGCCCTGCGCAGCTGAACGACAGGCCCTGCTGCTGCCCGTCCTGCGCGAGGAAGAGAACAGACACGCAGCAGAACAGGAGGAGCAGCGAGTGATGAGGAGAATAAAGGGAGAGATGAAGAGGAGGAGGAAACTGAGGAGGAGAATTAAACAGAATTGGAGGATTTTTTTTTTTTTACTTCAAACCAAGCGAGACATGGTAACTGTACTTTTTCAATAAATGAACCTAGTGTTTTATAGGTTCAAATAGACACAAAATCTCATTTTTATTCATTCCACTGGTAGTCTGTTTTGCTCAAATAGCAATAGAGGCCTGTCTCTAATACTGGCCTCTATCCAATAAAGGCCTGGACCGCGATGCACTTGAGTGAAATAAAGGCCCGGGCCTATATTAGAGATTTTACGGTATATATATATATAAATGAATAAATATATATATGTAAATATATATATATGCCAACCAATCACGAGCGACTTTACTTGTTTAAAAAGAAGTGGTTCCGTCCAATACTCAGTAAGAAAATTAAAGCCTGGCGTGGCCACGTGTGGTTTTGCTGCCAATCACGAGCGATTTCATTTGTTTGAGAATAGTGGTTTCAGCCAATACTGAGAAGGTTATTCAAGCCAGACCTGGCCAGCCGCGCGCAGGTTTGCTGCATTCATATGCTAATTAGGGCCATTAGTACAGCTGATCGCTCTCCACATACGTCACGGTACGTTTCCGACAATTTGTGGCACGACAAGCGCGGACAAGCACGGGTTGCAAATTGTCGGAAAGTGACGAAAATCAGGCAGATCTGGGGGAGTTTACGGGGGTTTTACGGGGACGAAAATCTCACTTTTCATGCAGTGATATATATATATATATATATATATATATATATATATATATATATATATATATATATATATATATATATATATATATATATATATATATATATATATATATATATATATATATATGTTCCAATGAGCAAGTGAAATTAATATTCAATAATTATTATTTTATTTTACCGTTTACTGTTTTTCCGTTTATTTTACCGGAAATTAACGGAAGAACCCGAGCACAATGGTTACCTAGCAACCACTTTGATACAAAAAGTTGCCGGCGGAGAAGAGAAGTGATCGAAGAAGCGGTTTTTCACACGAGTAAAAATGTTTAACGGCGAGTTGATTTCGGAGCGCGTCGCCAGAGAGAGTGTGGAGAGGCGCCGCAAGAGAGAGATGGAGAGAAAGGAGAGGATTTTTAATGACAAGCTCAGGACGATGGGGGTGAGTCTCTACTGGGCAATATGTATCAGGTGTGACGTCACTGTTTTGTTTTTTTATATGTCTAGGATCCCAGCTCAATTACGTTACCAGAATCTTTATGGGATTATCTTCCACACACCATGTTTAACATTGTAGGAGGATTAAATTACTTTATTGTATCTAAGCTTTCAAAGTTTTATCATCAAGCCTTACTCACTTGTTATGCACACTAATTCTCCCCGCATAAAGAACAATTTTGGAATAATGTCATATTACTACCAACAACAAAGCTTTGATAATAAAAGTTGGATTGATAAAGGTATTACCTTTGTTGCAGAATTATTTGAGAATAATTGTGCCCTTTTCAGCTGAGAAAACTTCCTGAGGTACAAAGTTTACCTCAGTAGTAAGGCATTTCTTTTGGAACAATAGTATTAATGAAATTACATTTTGTATTTATATGAAAGGTTTGCAAAGACACTTGTTCTAAAAGTTGTCTGAATCAATTTAATTGACAAGAGATTACCAAATCAGCATATAAGGAAGCTTCTGTGTAGCACAAGTATGGTGATATCCAAAGCAAAGTTCCTCTGGAATCCATGTGCTGTTATAAAAAGTAGAAAAGCATGGTTCACTTTCAGTACTTTGTTACAAACTAAATAAGAAAGCTTCAAAACTCTGAAAAATAAATCTATAGTTGTTTAAGGATTTTTTAAGAATTAGGATGAAAACTGTTCCTTTTCCTAAATTGAGTAGGAGACTATAATATAGTATTTTGTAATCTAGGCTCTGGATGGACAATGAAGAGTTTGTCAAGGATAATACTAAACACACTATTTCAAACTGTATCTTAGGATATTATAGTTAACTTTGAATGTAGAGGTAAAATTCTCAGCTTCATCATTATTAATTTGTTCCTCTTATGGAGATTTCATATACATTTCACATTCTCAGCATGTATTGGCTGAGGAGAAAGTTCCAGGGCTCCCCCTACTGGTCATATACAGCACTACATGTGCTGAACCAAATAAAACATGATGTACTTAAACCAAACTGCTGGTAAGAAACATTGTTTATATATAAAAATAACTTTAAAATCTGTGAAACATCAAACAGTAAACATTAATCTGACTTCTAATGACCAAGTTTCAATCCCTAACACCAAGCATGCTTGTAGCGAAAGTGAAGAGGAAAACTCCCTTTGAACAGGAAAAAACCTCCAACAGAACCAGGCCCAGTGTGAGAGGCCACCTGCTGAGGCCGACTGGGGTTCAAGGAGACAGAAGCAGAGATACAGAAAGAAGCAAAGAATGTTAATTAGCTCCACAGGTAGGCCCGTACAGCCAGGCAGACGAGTTCCGAGGAATTTGATCTGTCAGAGGAGGAAAGAGAGCACAAAGAGTTAAGCATGGTTTGTGCTCAGAAACCAGGTCGTTTGCTTGTGTGTCGCAGTTAATGTAGATATGCTCCCCACCCCTTACGCAGACACTCTGGTGCGCCTCCCCATAATTGTAGATGACCAGAGACAGTGCTGCAGATATGGTCACAGGGAGGAGAGAAAGGATTGGTCAGT
>JAGKQL010004874.1:0-12925 GCA_018398635.1 Cyprinodon brontotheroides
ATGGATGGATGGATGGATGGATGGATGGATGGATGGATGGATGGATGGATGGAAACACAATAATTTAAAAAGTGAAGCCACTAGGATTAGGAATTTGAAAACAATTTAAGCTGCAATAAATCATTACAATCCTGCTGAAAGATGACTGCCAATTTTTCTACAGATACTGTCTCTGCAACTCAGATTTGAACCCAGGTTTTAGCATTACAATCAAAGATTACAAACACCTTCACTTTTAGAGACTGCTGCACAAATTTGTAAAATATACTGTAAAAACACACTAGACTGTATGATCACAACAAATTGCTGGCTTACCACCTTACAATCCTGGGATTTTGTCAGACCTTAATTAGGTAGGTGTTTCCAAAGTATTTTAAGCTTTTAGATTCAGCCTGACATTTCATGTCTTAATTGCAGTTTGTAAATCAATTAGTTAAAGATTTTGACACGATGTCGACTTTACTTCTCAGTCCTGAAGTTGTGGTTTGGTCGGCAGCATTTTATCACCACAACCACAAAACGGTTCTTAATACGGTAGGTTTAATGCTACAGCCAAGTGGTGGAAATACTGATGCTGACATCCCCACTGTTATGTCAGCATGGTGTGGCAGATTAAAAAAGCACTCCTCAGGATTATTATAGCAAAGTGATTACCAAGTGCTTGTATTTATATGGAGGCTCATTTGGAGGTACGAACTAATGTGAATTACAACATTTTCTGCAACAATGAACTTTCAAGAGGTCTTGGCCTAGTGAGTATACTTCCTTATGGACATCTATGGAATAGATCAGCCAAGACAACGGAGAGGTTACGCCTTATTTACACAACGTAAATTCAGCCCTGTAAAGCTTGAGAGAAAGCAGCGCTTTGATCTACCCTACAGAGGAGAACTGTGTCATGGTTCGGATGAATGGTGAGGACAACTGGGTTCATGGAGCTGCAAGGGCTTGAAAATGGTATGAGATGAAAGGGCTGGCTTTAACAGATGCAAATGGAGTATTGTATCCTATGCTGGCTAGCCCCCAGCTGAATTTGTTAATAGTTTACAGTCACAAATCCGAGAGCATATTGCATAGCTTTTTTTGTTGTTGTTGTTGTACTCTCCACTGCTCAGCTTTGCTAATAAAAAGTATTTTCTTTTAAATTCAAGATAAATTTATGTAAGGGATTTTTATACATGTGTAAGCTTTGGATATATGTTTAGGAAAGCAATTTAAAGACATTTATCCTACTATCTGCTGTTTTTACCACTGCTTCATGCTGTAATTATTGCTTTAAAAAACTACTGAATGAGGTCGAAAACTTGGTTGATTGCAGTCGAGGGAAATGAGAGCTCCAGCTGTGCTTTGTTTTTGTTTTTCTAACTCTGATATTGAGCCTATTCATTTACAAATTACTTTCATTCAAAGACTAAATAGTAAATCTAAGCTGCTGATTATAAAGACCTCTTAATACAGCATAAAACACACTTATATGTTATTTATGGGAAGCAATAGTAATACATATAATTATATTTATTTTTTTAGACATTTGACAAGGTACATAACATTTGGACAAGTTTGGCTGATAAGTGATCTTATTAACAAAAACACTAAAAAGAACACGCATTACATTTTTTAATGCCATTTTTTAAAGCCAAAGTTCTATTGATACCATAAAACTCTTTAAATGGAGACCAGAAGTGAATAAAAAGAAACACCTTACGCTAAACATATAAGAAATCGAACAAAATGGCACAGTTACCTATTCAGTGCACTTTTTAATGATACCCTAATCATAACTGGGTATGATAGTTTTAATTTAAGATCTTTGTTAATCATTCCTGGATCATGGTGCAGGTATGAAACCACTGTTATTCCCAAATGGATTCCGGGAAGTAGGGGGTGTTGGGGAAATAATCGATTTGGCGATATATATTGACGGATATTCGCGGCTGCCCAATATAATATCATCTTCAATTTCTTAGTATTGAAAAAAAAAAATGGTTACATAAAACATTGATGGGAAAATGGGCTACCTCTGCACCATCACTCTGGCAGAAAGCTGTGGGAGCCCTTTAACAATGGCGTGCAGCACCAAATCTGTATTTGAGGCGGTCACAGTGGAAGAAAAACCCCAAACAACATGGATAATAATACCTAATCAATATTTTCTGATGAAAATATACGGCTTTTTACTGTTTTATCTCATCGGCTGATTTTGATAGCTGGGGGAAAATATGACGTATATATGGTGATACTGCAATATGCGTGATAATATGGAAATTGTGACCCCAGAGCACAACTAGCGACATGTATCGAATCCTGCGCTAAATGCCAATACTCACCACCTCTAGTTCTGAGGTCCGCGGTAGAACATTCAATAGAAACTAATAAGGAAAGATTAAATAGTTTTTTTTATAAAGTTTGTTTATTTTATTTTTGCTTATATCAGTATAAAAAGAAAATGATATTGTATGAAAAAATTTAAAAATATGGGATTGAAGTTATGGCTATATTGTCCGACTTAAGCAACTAGTTGCTTTTGAATATTTGTTTTCTTGCAAATCCCCATCATCTAACGGGTTTTGGTGACAGTGGAGAAAACCAGCCCCTCACGCAGCCAACCAGCAGGTTTTTTAATGAGGGAGACCAACAAACAATTAGCATTTTTTTCATTGATGATTTGAGCAGGAAAAGAGACACTTTGACACTGAAAACTAAGCCTGATCTACGGTACTTTCTATTAAAAATGGTGGAAGAATACAGAGAACAAAAGGTGACAACTTTCATGCAGGGATGACTTTTAATCTAGAAAGAAACACAGTTCGGTATTGTACAGTTATGCACAGAAATTTATTTGCCTGGTTATTCTCTATGATAAAGAAAATTCAAAAGACAAAATAATTCACACAGCATTAACTTTCAGTCACAAACACTGAACCCCTGTTGTATTTTCTATGATGAAATTACAACACAGAGATGGAAAGTTAATCACGATGGTTTTGGTTTTGCTGGGTTTTTTTTAATTGTAATTCTTTATAAAGGCCATAATTACCTAATTAAGCTCATATTATGTGATATATGAGATTTGATCTTCTTGTTGCAATTTATATAAATATAAAAATACTTTCTATTTAATACCATCATGTTGGATCATCCGTCATAGGGCCGTTACTTTAACCCAGAGGCATGCTGACATTTCCACCAGCTCCCTGATCAAATATCCCACAATGCACTGCACTTTCAGGAGACCCATTAAGTTCCATCGACCCCTTCAGTTATGCGACAAGCCTCTCAACAGGTTCTCAACACTCTTGCTGCGCACATTAGTGCACAGATGCTCCTCGGCATGTGTGTGTTTATATGAGATACGATTCAATTAGAGCCTCGGAGAGGAAGGTTCGATTAAGAAGCATTAGGAAGGAGGAAATTCTTTTTTTAGCAGCCTGTTGTTCCATGGTGGAGAAACACCCAAGGGAGGTATCACTTCTGATGATATTCAGACCAAGAGAAGTCTCTCCTTTTTCTTGCATGGAGTTGCTTGAAGCTCGTTGAACTGGTTAAAGATGTAATTAGACGGCTTGCACATGACGCATGAAAGACTACTCTGAAAAAGCAAGAATGAAGGCCAGAGGAGAAAGTTTAAGAACTATGCTAAATACGATCGGAGTCAAAAGACAAACATGAATAAAGTGACATGGAAGTACAAATACACTTGCTTTTATTATTAATAATAAAAAAGGAAATGCTAATAATTTGATATAACTCTGTTATCTTTTACTTTGGTGTTGCATAGTTTTATTTGTAAATCAAACCTTTTAACCTCAGAGAATTTTAAAAGTAATATCCTCCTGATGATATACAACAAAATTTCAATTAACAGTTTTAGATATTTGTTTTGTAGGAAACCGCTTCTAAAGGTATCCTAAGGTTGCAGGCATTGGTTACTGGTTAGCACCTGTGGAATCCAACTGCAGCAGATCAGCTTAATTGAAACCCAGACTTTAACTAGGCCATTACAACATAACTAATACTACCACTGAGTTGCTGTTTGAGATCAATTGGCCTTTTTTCACTAAAAGGCTGGGCATTTAAAGCCCCAGGATTTGTATTGATATCACTTCATGTAATGCCTTAAGCTTTTGAAGCAATGAAAAATGGGCTGTTGTCTTGTAAGATGACATGCTTACATTTCGCTCCAGAGGGCTAAGGTTTAGAGAACACAAAGGTGACTGAATCACTGCAGGTCTTTGGTGTGCAAAACAGAAATTCAGGTGGTTGAATATTTTTGTGAGATATTTATACTAAAATGCTGGATTTATTTTATCACTAAATACAACAGCTGCTAAACAGGTTAGTGTATGAAGATTACTGATGGCTACAATGTGCTGCATGTCTCTCTGTAGTGAAATAAACTTTTGAGTCGACAGTCCAGTGTTGTCAATTTAGCGACTTTGTCTTTATATTTGGTGAGTTTACAGGCTTATCTAGTGACTTATATTCAAAAAATGCAACCAGAGACAAATCTAGTAACTTTTCTGTGAAAAATGACTTGACATGAAAGCAGCAAACGTTTTACAATTCATGTCTTATGACAGCAGCAAGAGACTGTGACTCTTGCTGTGACTCTTTCCCTATTTCCCTTATGCTGTGTCACAGACACAGGCAGCTTCCTCATCCTGAAAGCTCTACATCAGAGGTCACAGATTAGCAGACTAGGGTCCGGTTCCGGATCTACCTGCTGGCTAATCCGGACCCAACCTGATTTAAAATATTTATAAATTACTGCATGTTGTCCGACAACATTGTCTAAATTCACTTGCACCGCTACTCCTGTTATTATGGTAAAGCCCTCTAGAGCCTCCGGCACCAGGCTACACGTGATACAAATTAGCCAATGAGCTGCTGTCAGTCTGGGTTGCTGCTGCTGCTACTTTTTAGACTTACAACGAACTTGGAAATACTGTGGCAAACTTGGGGCGATGGGAAAGGCGGCGGGAAAAAGATGGTAATGTTTTTTTTTATATATTTTTTTTTATCTAAAAAGTTATTTAAAGTCATTTAAAGTAACGGATCATAATTAAAAATCTCTCTGGACCTTTACTGGTTGCTGAGTTTCTTTATTCGGACCCCGCTGATTTTTAAATGGTTACCCCTGATCTACATCCTGAAACTTCTGCTTGCAGTCAAAGAAAGCAGAGAAGAGACCTGCCGCTTTTTCCCACTGCTAACATGTAACGCTTACACAAAGCTGCCATTTATTCTGCCCTGGATTACAAAATAGGATATTAAAATATATTGTGAAATTTGTTTTTAATCACATTTTTTTTCTCTCTAAAACTGTTGACCTTAAACTGCACACAGTTCAAATCCCTTTTAACTTTGTAATTTGTGTTTCTCATTAGTTTTTCTTTATTGAATTTTATTTTTTACAAATTAGATGTAGCCTATGCAGTGTGCATTCAGGCATTGTATAAAAATGTGTATATTATTTCATGAAGTAAGGATTAACGTTAACATATGTCGCATTTCAACGAAATTTTAATGGCATTTTAACGACATTTATGAGTTAATTAATATACCACCAACATCAATCCTCAATTCATATAAAAATCATGAAAAAAAGCGATCAGCCTGTATATATTACACAACAGGGAAAACAGATTATGTTTTATGCAACAGCCAAATATGGAAAAATTTAAGACACAGAAAAAAAGTCTAAAATAGCTCTTTATATATATAAAAGCAGTTGCAAAGTTGTTCTACCCAGCTGTCAGCGGATTTTTATGTTATTTTATTTTTTTTACTTTTTTTGGAATATTTCCAAACATCTTAGTCATTCAATTTTGCTGTCATAACCTTTCTCATTTAACATGTGGAGTGAAGCTTGTAACCTCTGAAGAAGCCTTTTGGGATTTTCCCACTCTTTTCTGAACATCAGCTGATCTTATTTTGAACTTTGATGGGATTTGCACTGCATGCACATACTGAAAAAACTTTTTTCAACTTGTTAATTTTCATTCCACTTTTAATTAACCTCCTGTACTCCTCTTTCTTCCTAGATAGTAGATGAACACACATCCACATGCTAAAGACCCACAAAATACCACAAAGCTGCTTCTGTCCAGGTGGTTACACTCACTAATGATTAATTGAATAAGTGCATTAGGTGAGCAGGACTTTAAATTTGGGCTTGAAAGTGTACATACCCTTGATGAAATTGACGAAAGAAATAATACATAAAATGAGAAAAAGGTTGAATGACAATGATTTTTGAACTCTGCGGACTGGCAACCTGTCCAGGGTGTATACCCCCGCCTCGCCCATTGACTGCTGCTGGGGTGAAAGCAGCACCGCGACTAGTGGGACAAGCGTTAGCCAAGATAATGGATGGATGGATGGATTTGAACCACATATATGTACATATTTCTATATCAACAAATAAAACAAGTAAAAGCCTGTAAACAAGCCTGTTTTTGGGTTCTTTTGTTACCTACAATACCAACTTTTGGTCTATGCCTCTGGAATGTGGGTAAGCCCCCAGGAATAGTTGTCCTCTGTATGGGGTGGGGGTTGCGATGAGAGCTGGGAAATCAACTCTATAAGCTGCATTGGATTTTTGCAGCTGAAGCGGAGTCCCCAACTCTGTTTGGGTTGGTTTTTCTATCTTAACAAAAAAAGGCTTCCTTCACACCCCTTTCAAACCTCCTGTCTTCTTTGTCCAAAAAGTTAACATTCTGATCCTAAAAAGAATGTCCTTTTGTCTATAAGGTGTAGATGGACGCGGTCTTGTCCCCAAGTGTTTTTGTCTGGACTTCGTTTGGGGAGCTTAAATGAAAACACTGCAATTGGTGAAAAAAAATATGTTTTTGAAAAGGTTTTTAAAGAAAACGAGGGGAGGTGGTTGATTGGTCATATTGAAATCCTTATATTTTTATAAAAACTGCAATGAAACCACTTTTTTTTTACATCATACATGTCACATGATAACAGTCGAACCTCGTTACTTGGCAAAAGCGAGAATGACGAATGAGTTAGAGGGATGATGCTTCCACTAGAGCCATGGATGGAATATGGATATTTTGTGTTTACATCCGCGAGGAAGTGGCCCTGTTGTTCTCAGGGTTATACAATTTTATTTGGATTTATTATCTTATAAATTTACGCAATAGTAAAACTTTACATTTTTTGAATTTAGCTGGATATCAACATGGTTTTGTACACATTTGTAATGGAAATGCAGCTAGCGATGTTGTTTCAAGCTCCTCAATGAACACCATGTTACACCGCATTACAATTTTTGTATTTATCCCTACCCCCAGTCGTTTGATTCCTACGGTACCTCGACTCCCACAATTAAAAAAGCATATTTATGGGATATTGTCCCCATAGTGCTAACAAAAAGCATCATGTATTCGGGCAACAAGACAGAAGAAGGATCCTTGTTTATTATTCACGACATATAGCAAGTAAAATAGTTGTAATGTCATTGAACAGTAAAGTGTGAGCACGATTTAATGACAGAGGAGAAAAATATTTAATATATCTTTTAAACAATGATTGTAGAAATATGGTTTAATGTACAAATGTTTTTTTCTGTGTATTTGATTAGTATTAAAACTCTGGGAAGTTTGATCTGTACCCTGGACTTTATACTTTTGTCTATTGTCATCATTTAATTTTGCAACAATTTTTTTAAGTGTCCTATCTGGCAATGTGGCAATAAGAATAATTGTCTTGATGCCAGGAAACCTAACAGATTTTACTTTCACAAGTGGAACGAATGCGGCTATAGCGCCGTGAGTGTTCGCTGATTATAATATATAAATAGCTTTTATCATAATTATGCAGGGAGTTTTGCAGATTATATGGACACTGCAATGTAGTAGAAAGGAAAAACAGAAAAAAAAGGAGAAAATATGAAAGAAAAGGAGGTAAAAAGGGAGAAAAACGCATTTTCAGTCTACTTCAGTACCCTGCACAAAGAGATGTAAAAGAACAGCCCAACCAGCTGACATGTACAAGACATACAATAAGTAACACCTACTATCACTGAAGTATAAGTAGTATTATTTAATCTGGCATGAATTCTGTGTTACCTGAAAGGAATAAAAGATGGAAAGCTTTCTGTATGGAAGTGAATCTAAGTACCTGGAGCAAAGCACCTGTAGTTGTTTGGGGGGCCTCTTGTGATAAAAAGTTAATCAAAAAAAGGAAAAATGTCAATAGTGGTTGTGAGAGCCAAAGAGCCCCCCATTTTACCAACCTATTCTGTCTGTTTCTCTCTATTAGGTTTATAGGATGCTATTCTTTTAAAAGCATCAGAATCATGAGAAATGAAAGTGTCACATTGTATGGATACAAAAATGTGGAAGTTTAAAATTATTAACTCAGAACTCAACTGACAGTTCTGGGTTTTTACACATGGAGGTAGAATCTGTTTTTGCATCTTCAATCTGATGACTGGGCTCTCCATCGGGTTCAGAATCCCCAGGTTTACTCAATCTGTCGTTGTTATTATATCCTACAATTTGTCTACATGCACTGCTTTTTCCTGCTCAAAAATCCCCCCCCTCCCTGGCATGTTTCTCTTCCTGAAACCTCGTCCCATGCCTGAGCATATAGAGGGTGAATTTTATATATACCAAACTTTCCTCTCTTTCATTTCTCTCCTCTGTGTGTGTATGTTTTGCTTGCTGCTTCTTCACAGACCTGCATCCCTGGCATGTTGCACTAAACCATACATGAAACACAATGGAATACCCAGACAACACAACACGAACTGAAAGAGGTTTCCTTTAATAGTTAGACAGGAACATTTCCAATTCCTCTCATGTATTATGGAAATGTGGGAATACTCGCACTGTTGTTTGAGAATTCAAATCCGAGTCCAGCATGCTAAATATATGTTCCAAGGAACCTAATGATTGGAGATAACACCTCATTTGGATTTAACCCTCTATAGTATCCGCATTGTTGTATCAAACTCTAATTTTAGATAAAATCCGAAATTATATATATGCAGATGCTCAACCTGTAAAAAATCCCTTTTCAGTCACACAGAACACAATTATAGAATACAGGGGGTTGTATATTTCAGAGAAGATGCAGCAGAGCAGTCTTGCAGCTGCATGGTGGTCTATTTTTAGAATGGCAGTGAAGGAATCTGGAGGGTGTCGCAGCACGTGCAAACCCTCTCAGTCGCATTATAGCCCCCTAAACTCTATTGGAGTCTTATTCACTTTTGTCATCCCATGCAGCACGGCAAAAAACAGAAATGAGATTGATGGAAAAGATCAGAAGGAATGATTTGTTCCTTGAGAAGTTTCAGTGGGATAATGTTTTATTAGTGATTGGCATCCCCAAAGATCTGGTGCTTTGCAAAAGTATGGACACCTCTTCATCTCTTCCAAATTTTGTTACATTACAAACAAAACCTTTAACGCACTGTATTGGGATGCCGTATGATAGACCAACACATATGTCTGCAAAAGTCTGAAGCCATTGTAGCCCCAGTTGTATGTTTGCACCATGAATCTGCCCAGCATATGCTGTAGCTCCATCTATCTTCCGCATCAGCTCTAACGGCTGCACTTCTTTATAAAAACTTCCCACATCATAATGTTACCACCACCCTGGTTAATTTCTGGGAACATGTGTGAGGGCTACAACAATTTTTTCCATTATAGGAAGTTATCTGCCTCACAGTATTTTATATGGCTGACCCAGCTTTGCAGCACTATTTGCTCTGGCTACATCGCGGCAAATTGAAATCCTGACTGCTACGGTTCTTTAACAAAGGGGGACTTCTTGTAATCCATCTTGCCACTTCTGCATGTGTGTCTAATATTTGTTATATAAACAGATTCTACCACCTGAACTTTTCACTCTCTCAGGTTGCCCAATTGTAAACCTGGAGCCTCTCGGCTGTTTTTCTCCTGATTAAAATCTCAGTTTCCACAGCTTGTTGGTTTTAGGTTGATGGCTCTTGGTAAGGTTTGCAGTAAACAGAAGTTTGTGTGTATTTAATTTTCTGGATAACAAATTTAATAGTGGGATCGATGGTGGCACAGTTTGTAGTTCTGTTGCTTTGTAGAAAGATGTTTCCTGCTTCAAAATCACGAAAAACGGCGGGAAGGCCTTTTTTGGCATGTAGTGTGCATTTTTTGAACAGTTTAGTTTTACCCTGGTCAGGGTGCACTATGCCAAATGCTGCTGGAGATATGCACTTTCCACCTGCGAATCTAATGACGAGGGTAGAAGTTTGGATTGATTTAATAGGACTTTGTCTCTGCCTACTGTATTCCCATGGTTTTAAGGATGCTGTGTGTTTACTTTCGATAACCGGCCAGCCTCAGGGCCTTCATAGACTAAACTGGATTCATACTGTATTTAGACACCACACGAAGGGGAACTGGCTAGATGTCATTCCAGGAGGGTTCTGTTTTGGGGTGTTTAAGAAGAGTACCAGGTTCAATATTTACTTTAAAGATTATACATTTTTAACCTGGAAAGCCAGCGATGATGTGTACAACGGATTTAATTCTAAATTTTTATTTGGGACGCTCCTGCTGAACTTGTTCGGAAAGAGGAGATGTTTTGCCAGAACAGGGGTATACATATTTGGCTGGAAACTTAACACCTGCTTATCAAAGTGTGGCTTTAGCCAATCATGGTAAAAATGTAAATAACTAAATATGGTAGTTTGTGAATTCAAGAAAACAAACAAGACAGAATGGAATCGCTACATGTGCATCGCTTCTGGGTCCTAGATTTTACACTCTAGCATAGCACGGCAGCTCTTGTTTTTCACAGCTTTTTTGCTTAGCTATATGCCCGCCTGCCACTGGCTCATATGATTACAGAGAAGCTTACCTAATTTTGGTGGAAGAAAACAATTTAATCTGGGTGGTACATGATGGATTCCTGTGTGTGTTTGTTAACTCACAAATACAGAGAAGTCCAGATCTCGAGGCAAAGTTGGTATTTACAAATATTTTGGCAAGTATTTTAGAGGGAAATTTCCATTTCTTTCAGTTTACAATAACATGTTGCTCCTTATTGGTCTATGAGAGGGGTGCCCAAGTCCAGTCCTCAAGAGCTACCATCCTGTAACCTTTAGATGCATCTCTTCGCTAGCACACCTGAATCTAAAGCCTCAAACCCCTCATTTAGCCCAGCAGAGGCACGGTAACGAGCCACTCATTTGATTCAGGTGTGTTAAAAATGGTTGCATCAAAAAGTTGGAGGATAGTAGCTCTTGAAAACTGGACTTGGGCCCCCCTGGTCTATGATATAGTGTCTCACTAAACAGGTTAATGTTTGCATGTCACTATATCAAAAATTTTTTGTCTAATGCAGGAGCATAAAAATGTTTTATTTATCTAATATGAATGAAAATTAATATAACTGAACATGAAAAGACCAGATTTGTACATTTAACAATCCCACAGATGCAGAAATAAGATGCCTGGTAGACATCATCTGCCTTTTAATTCTGCCCTTTCAGGGCATCAAAATTGGACGTGCAAAGGCAACCTATCAAGGTGTCATACAGACATGTCTTTGCCCAATTCAATTGGGTAAATTACAAAATGTAAATGTGTTAGTTGGTGTTAGTTGTCTCTTCCTCCTTGAGACAAGTGTGACATTGGAGCAAAGTTTAAGTTTAACAGAGTTTACATGACAAGTCCTGAACAACTACTCCATCAAATCTGAATTCGTCTGTTTTTACTGTAGTCATTCTCCTACTGTAATTCAGTGTTTATGTGTGACCTATATACTCTACTGTACTGGACAAGCTTTAATAATTTAAGCAGCTGGCAGGCAGGGGGTGACACGTATAGATTATCCTTCAGTGGATACCTTCAGTATAAGACTGAATCTCGGTGTTGTTCTGTCCTTTATTTTCCTGGTGGGGAATAATTACATGATAGCGAATTAAACCATAAAGCATAATAGTAGTTTCAGTTGAACACAGTAAATTCGACTGAACAGCTATGGGTTAACTGCTTGGTGATGTAATGTTCCTAACAATACTTCTCATAAGGTCAATTATTCATAGTCATCCTATTAAATTGGTTCGTTTGATAGGTAAAAGGTGGTAAAACAGTTTTTTCGAAAGCAGAAAAATAGCTTTGAAATTGTAAAACTGTTTGATGGTTTCAAAAGTACTTCGTAACTTGCCCTCTTACTAAAAGAGAAATCAGGATAATAAAGCAGATTTGTCCCAAAACTTCGAAAATGACCCAACTTTTACACAATGTTCAGTGTAAGAGAATCTCATAGACAGGCTTGTTTTAATTCTCTATGATGAATGTCATATAAATATAATTTTTATATCTTTAGATGTAATTGTGGTTTATTGATTTCCCACCCTGTTTTTTTTCTTCCATTCCTCCCCTCATGATCGCTTCCTGAATGGTTTTAACCTTTTATTCTTTGAAGTAAACTCATTGTTATGTTTCAATGTTGAAAATACAAAATGCAACACTCCAAAATAAGCTGTTACAGATTTTAAACATATTATCATGAACATATTGTGTTGAAACTGCAATTGTTTGTTTGCACTTCATTAAACCAGTGGAACTCAATATATGGCATAAGCTCCTCTTGTTCATATGTTGCTTTTAGTGTTTTAATTTAAAAAAAGACACAAATAGACCTCATGGAATAAGTTTCCATGGCCATGGGGATTTTAGTGTTAGTCTGATTTTCAGGAGTAGGATTCTACCACTTGGTTCCAGTGAAAGGATCTCTTATTGCCTCATGATGCTGAGACATTTTGGAACATTTCATGCTTCCAATTGTGTGGGAACAGTTTGTCCCCTCATCCCGCATGACCTTGTACTTGTTGACATGAAGAGATCCAGAAGGCATAAATGAGTTTTATGTTAAAAAAAAAAACTTGACTGGTCTGAAATTTTAGCCAAGTCACAACTTA
>JAGKQL010004875.1:0-12947 GCA_018398635.1 Cyprinodon brontotheroides
GATGTCTGTCCTGTAGTAGTCTCTCATTTGCAAATACCTATAGAACTTTTTATTATCTTTAATGAATAAGTCATGTTATTTTTTTAGCGATTATTATTATAGTAAGCAGTAGGGGCTTTTATTTTTATTTATTTTAAAGTAGGCTGAAAGCTAAGAAGCTGATAGAGGAAGGCAGTGGAATGCACAGGGGGAATTCTGCCCCCTTGTGGCCCATTTGTTGAAAAACATGATGCTAGGGTGGTTTAGGACGCGCTATACATGCCCTTTCTAAATCTACATCCGCTCTCCTCTATGCGTATTTCTTGTTTGTTTCCTTACCGCCTTGTTTTGTTTTTATGACCACCATTGTGGAAAACGACTCATGAAGATGGACCCGCTAGAAGAGCGAGGTTTGTGAGAACGCTGGGACCCTTTTTCCACCTGGATCCCCGCTCTTTTTGGCCCTCATGTCCCTCCGTTGTCGCACAAACTTGCCCCCACTTCCTCACCTCCTCGGCCGTATCCAGACCCACAGCTAGTTCCTGATTATCCCTCTTGCTTTGTGGTGTGGAATAACATACCGCAGACCACACTTCAATATTGGGTATAAATCAAAAATATCTATGACAAGCTCACTGCGACACACTGATGCGGGACGATTTTTAGGTTTATTCAATGATGATTATAAAATTAATGTATATGCATATAAAACATTGGAGAAATGAGATGCTCCACTCTGTCTTATAATTCAATTAGGAGTCCACTCTGCCTTGTGATTCAGTCAGTAGAGCATCCTGTCTTATGACCTGATCAATTGTTCTGTCAGAACAATACTGTTTTGTAACCATGTGTTATGTTCTGTTAAAAATAGACGACTACATGAGGGGGTTCGGGGAAAGAGTTGAAAGTTTGGTTGGGTTCTTTCCACTCCTGCAGGAGCTGTTTGAATCTCTTTCCTGTGTTGACTCAGTTTCTCTTTTACGAACCTACATTTTTTAACCTAACAACGATAACCAGGCCTTAAGTCCTTCATGCAGGCAAGGCCTGACTTTAACTATTTTGCTCACCAGCTGCTTTCCAAAGAGAGTGGGTTTTTCTGTGAAGATCCACAGTCATCTAGAACATTGACGAGCTTGAAAAGTGCAGTTTAGATAACTGGATGTGTAGTTTTCTAGAAGATGTTTCTCCTCTCACCCAAGAGGCTTCCTCTGTTCTAACTGTTGGGGAGCACTGAGATTAATATACTGTAGGTGGAACAAAGAATTAGGGGAACACAAAAGGTGGCTCTGATTCCCCCTGCTGGATGTGCCATGGAGGTCACATGGGGGGTGTTAATGGTCCTTAGAGGGTTCTGATGGGTCGTTAACCTCCTGCTCAGAGTGGTTTCGATCCCATCCCTCAATGAAGTGTGAGTCAGTTGAAGGCAGGTGAGAGGGGAATCTTCTGGGTTTTGTTCCTGAAAGTTCTTTGTCGGTAGGTGACATGTTATGTCTAAGACCTACTCTTCTTTTGAAAATTGGTTTTTCTAGGTTAACAAAAATGGCTTCCTTAACCCTTCTCCCAAACCATCTGTCTGAAAATGGTTTCCATGAACAAGATTTACACCTTTTTTAATGTAAAAGAAGCTTCCACACAGTGATATCAAGACTGCATAAAATGTTTAGGAATTAGCAGTCATTAGCAAGTTTTCAGCTAAAACTTTGTTTTTAAATACGCTAAAAACTAAAATAATAAAAGTAGTTATTTTGAGGGGCTGTGCTGACATCACAGCTGAAATCCCCCAACATTTGGCGGGTTGAACCCCGCACCACTGCCGCACCACTTCAGGTTATACTTTTGGAGAAATGAAAAGAGGTCTGTTTTTGGCTGAAGTGTTCAAGCACGTTTTTAAAAGATCTATGCATAAAAGTAGCCCCTAATAAAGAATGCACAGTATTCACCTATTTCCTTTTAAATTTCCCATTAGCCTTTTGTTTTTGGAGAAAAAATATTACACCGCTGTGGTTTTAATTACACCTCCTTCTGGGTCTGTTACTGTAAAACAAAATTGAAGTGATAGCTGACAATTTATTAGCCTTAAACAAGCTCTTGTACAGAGTTTAGCAGTTCTAATATTAGCCTTTCATAACTGGAATAATGACTCTATGCTCTCTTCTCCTCTCCCACCAGGATGGTGCCTTCACTAAGCAGGAGGTTGTGTCTAAACCAGCTGCAAAGACCATCGGCCAGTCCTCCTTCGTTGACTTTGGTAAGGATAACAAAGATCTGACTCAATTCTCTTATTTTTTGCGGGTTGAATTAGGGGCGATATAACGATTTAAGACCACGTTACGATCTACACCTCTGACGATCCATCATTATTATTTGACCGTATTTTTCAACACCGCTAGTCCACGTATGTATGCTGAATGCAGAGAGAAAGTTTCACAAAATATTAAAAATGTGCAGTTCTTTGCCACCACAAGCGACCTGCGGTCCAGCCGCACGTCAGAGCCGTATTTGAGCTTAACCATAAATTTCATCAGCAACTGGGATCTATGTAATGCAACACTGCAGACGGCCTATTTTCCTGATCATATCATAGATTGCTCAGATTACATCTTGACTTGCACTATATTTGCGTTTCCATTATAGTTTTTGTTTCTAAAGACTTAAGAAATTATACAAATCTATTGTTTAATGTAATATTTTTTTTTAACTCACTAGTTTCTGTGTGCTTTCTTTTTTCTTTTACTTTATTAGACCAATCAAGATTTTAAAGTAATGAAACTGCACTAAGATACAGTTAGATTTTTTATTTATTTTGACTGTAGTTACTTGAAAAAGTAACTAATTTGTAATTGTTTTACTCAGGAGTTATTGCATACTGCAAAAATGATCTAGAAATAAGGAAAAATTTCTTAAATTAAGTCTATTTACCCTTAATTTGAGTAGGTAAATGAGATAGTTTGCCAATGGAATGAGTATTTTTAGTCTTAGAATAAGATAATTAGATAATATGCACTTGAAATAAGACAATGGAATTGTGTTTTCTTATTTTAAGTGTAAATTGTCTTGTTCTATGGGAAAAATGTCTCTTTTACCTCCTCAATTCAAGAACAAATGCACTTATTTTAAGAAAAAATTGACTTATCTAGATTTAGATTTTTTGCAGTGAATTTTTATACTCTTTGGTGTGTTTACAATATAGAAAGTAAAAAAATAAGTTTGTTAGCACTGCTTTGATTCTCTAATTTTAATAAACTTGTTCATTTATTAAATTTTTCTCTTCTTTGCGTGTAATTGAAGTTATTTTGGTCGTATCTAAAAAATCGTGATAAAATCGAGATCACAATAATATAATAAAAAAATCGTGATATTTTATTTTTGCCATATCGCCCTTGCCTCGTGAGACCATCCTGATCTCGCGAGCTTTCAAGATTTCACTCGCTAATCAGTCTGGAGACTCTCCGTTAAAGAAAATTTGGAGCCGTTCACCAAACGAACGTCCAATCAGCGTTGGCTTTGAGGCGGGTTGAGGTGTGACGCAACGAGAAGCGTGACAGTTCAGTCTAAAGAACATGGCGGCTTCAGCCGATGAAACTAGCGTTAGCGTGGCTATCGAGCAAGTTTTATCGGAATTACAGAGTATTTCTTCACTGAAAGAAGAGCAAAACACTGCTCTGGAGGCTTTTCTCAGAGGAAAATATGTTTTTGCCTCTTCTCTCCTGACTGGTTTCGCAAGCAAGAGCTTTGATCTATCAATTGGCTCCCTCTTCGCCGTCGAGAAGTAAATAACGGAATATGCTTCGCTGATCTGATTTGGTTTATTTGGCCCGTCTATCACCACATCATAGGCCAATCAGCTAACCAGTATTTTTGCCCCTTCCCAAAATTACTTCACGTGGGAAGGTTTCCAGATGGATACGCTGAGCCAACCATCTGGCGGAGTCAGGTGAGCTCAGATAAAAGCCCTGGGTGTCCTTTCAGTTTGTCCCCAGAGGAGGCAAACATCTACAAAAAGTCTGATGCTTGCACTACCTCCCTTTAAGGACAAACAAAATAACACTGTTTCAGAAACAGCCCACAGTTTGCCATTTTTATATCAAATGGTTCTTAGATGAGTTGATGGCTGTCAGTATTGACATTGTTTAAAATGGTCTGTATTAATTCAGCCAAACTTCTTTTGCCACATTTGCTTGTCCATTTACAAGCTAACCATCTAAGTTAACAAGCCGCCTCATGTTCACTTTCTACCACCTAGAAGGAGTCATAGCCCCTTCTGCAGTGGACATGGCAGCGTAACATGGCGAATAAAGGGGAGACGTAGAGCGAAGCGGGGAGAATGATGTGAACGTGAGTCGATCCCAGCAGATGGTGCACACTCACGGCTGCTGCCATCTATCTCCTCAGTGTCAGAGGTTACCTTCTCCTCCGTGGCTCAGAAGCCACCAGGCATCACCCTATCTGTTTATAGAGAGGCTAATAGGAAGCCTGGTTTATCCCCATCCAGCCCCTCAGCATAATGGAATACTGGGACATAATGCTGCTCCAGTCAAACAGTCAACTGAGGCCTTCAAATTGCTTCCAATCCCCTTAACAAATCTGTGGAGAGGCTATGAATAATAATCTTCTATCTTCAGTTGTTCTCACTTCTCTGCCTCTCTTCACTCCTTCTCCTGAAAGCAGATTAAAGCTGAATCTTCTGCAATCGGCTTGCATGATTTCACTTTTTAATTACAAACTCCCAGCCAATACCAGGCTGATCTATCACAAGTCCTGCTTCTGTTTCATTTGAAACACCCTGAACAGAAGTAGCATTTGGTGTTTAAAAGAGATAAACGCTCTGAATAAAACACAAAGAGCAGAAAACTGATTTTTCTCTTGGATCCATTTTTCTTTCCTGTTACCGTAAAGCTGCACGGTGCTCAGCGATAACTGATCATTGTTTGCGTTTGTAAACCACATATGAAGCAGACGTGTTATGATTTATTGCTGTTGATGAAGAAGAAACTAGATATGTTTACAGCTTATAAATAAGACATTAGAGCATTTTAAAAATGTTTTTTAACCTTCTCTAAAGATAAATGAAACCTTTGTAGTGCATGGTTCCATTTCCATAGCAGCGTGTGCTTCGGTTTACCTTGTGGAGCTGTTTATAAAAAAATAAATAAAAAAACATGAGCTGTATCAGGCTTTTAAAAACCCTGCTATTAGGAACAGACACACTTGTAATTATTCTGTTAGTGAGAAAGGACTAGCTGATTGTGGATGATTGGCTGGATCACACCCTGATGACAAAGATCCACACACAGACATTTAAATGATATGCTGAAATGTGCCGTGCCGTGTGGGTGTTTGTGTATTTATGCGGGCCCCTCATCATGAACACGTTCATGTGGGTGTAAAGGCTTACGTTTTGAAGTGCTAACTGATGGAGAGACAGTTTTAGCACCGTCACATAAACTGGAGTCAGAGTGGAAGCTGGGGCAATAATCAGCTGGTATACGTTTCCTTCTGCAACAGGTGAGTCTCCAAACCCTCATTGTGAGCAGGTGTTTTAAACACTTTCCGCGTCCTTGTATCCCCCCTGCTTTCTGGAAACGTGTCGTTTTAGTCCCTGTAGCTGTTACACAAGCTCAGCTTCCCACACAAACACATTTATATACTTCAATTATATGCATCCTTCCTGAGGTGTGGAGGCTGGTGGCTCCATTAGCCTCTGCTTTAAATGCTCGTATTTACTCATCCTGCAAAGGACCGTGCCGGTGTTGCTGTTGAACTGATACAGGACTTGTTTTTAGACACATTTTCAATGTATGTTAATGCAAAAATGATTGAATTTAACTGGTTGAATAACCAGTTGCGTACTTTTTAAAGGCTCTTTTATGCTACTATTTAGTTTTAATAGCTACTGTAGGGAACTGCAAATTGTTGATTTGCCCTTTGGGCAAGTGACTTACTCATTTCATTTGCCCAGAAACTATTTTTTACTTGCCCAGTATAATGTTTCGATAAATATAGTTCCTAATATTCATTTTTGTATATATATCAATGAAACATGTTTGTTTTTTAGATGTTTTTTTTTCTAGTATTTTTTAAGTTTCCAGGATCCTGGTGTGTATCTGCATGCCAGATAATGAACTCCTCAAGCCTACATCGTTAACATGCTTTTCAACTCTTCTGCACACGGCTCTTTCAAACTAAATTTGCTTTTTAACCCTTTAAAGCCTGATCCAAGAATAAAACAAAACAGAAAAATTACTTTTTTTTGGTTTGAAGTCCTTATTTGGCCTTTAACAAAATATGTAAAAAGAAAAAAGAAGAAATACATTTTTGATAATAATAATTTATTACTATGTGATAAGTCCAAGATTATTTTGTGTAGTCTTCTGCTCTCTGTTATCAGAGTTATATCTGATTGTGTACAATAGGATTTTTCCTTTTGAGCAAAGTTTTTACCATTGCCAAATTATGCAAAAGCAAAAGTCAGATGCAAAACATTTCAGAAAACCATTATGTATCAAATGAATACTATTACATTTGGCATTATAGGGTTAAACTTTTGGTGTGTGCTTGGAAAAATATAGATTGTAATGTTAAAAATCTAGAAAAAAAAACTTTACAGTTTTTTGTAATTCAGTATTTTTTAAGTTTCCAGGTTCCTGGTGTGTATACATGCGTCAGATAATGACCTCAAGCCTACATTACTGTTAACACTTTTCAATCCTTCCGCACATTCTTTTCAAACTAAACTTTGCTTTAAACTGTTGTGTGCTTGAAAAAATATAAAATTGTAAAAAACTTGACAGGTTAAAACTTAAAATAAAATCACAAGACATAAGTCAATGTCACAAATGAATAACTTTTATTTTAGAGTCACGTATGTTTATACAAGATAATACTATTAATATAATGTGACTTTTCTAGAGAATCATTATACATAGTTATTTTATTCAGGTTTTCCACACTCCGACATCATTTCAGAATTCCCTGACTTAACTGACTCAGATTAGTTTTCCCTGACAAAATAAATGCAGCAACAAGACAATAATAATAACATAACAGGTCACCAATTTAACATGTTTAGCTCTATAACATCTAAATGCACCTCTCCAATGTCTAAGAGAAAGAAATTTAATGAAAAATTTTTAATGTATGACCTGCATCGCTGTACAGAAGACTGCCATATGATAGCCATATTTACACTGTATGCATGGCATGGCAAACAATTATGCCAATTTTCCTAATCCCTGACCGATCATTTTTAATATTAAAACTAAATAGTAGCCTAAAAGAGCCTTTAAAAAGTATGCAACTGGTTATTCAACCAGTTAAATTCAATCATTTTTGCATTAACATACACTGAAAATGTGTCTATCCTAAAAAACAAGTCCTAAATAGGTGCTGGGAGTAAAATAGGTGGTGGGAGTGTTACTGTACATACATTTTTTTTGCCTTGTGGTTGTTTTTTAGCCTGCTAAGTGAAAAAAATGTGTCTGATTCACGCCAATCCAGGAAAAAAATCATGCTGTCTGGCGGAAAATCATGCGGCTTTTTGAAATGACGTGAGAATGTGTACAAAACAACAAAAATGGCGCCAGCAACGCTTCTGGGTTGTTTTCATCGAATGTCGGTGATTTTAAAGTAATTTTGAGTGATAAATAAAATGCAATGAAATTTGTACTTTCCCAACAATAAAAACTACTTTCCCCGGGCGATGGTTAACATCGAGCCCTGCTTTACGTAACCTGTTACTTGTTTTATTTTGTTATCAAACAAAACACATTATTGTATAACTGTGAACATGGTTTCTAAAATGGGTTACAGAAAAAAAGCCAACCTTGTTTCACTGTCATGATGCCGTATTCAGCGTGTTTTCCATTTTTGCCACTCTTTTATAAAAGCTAAATTTTTGAAGCAACTTAAAACATTTTTTTTTCTTCCAGTCAACAGACTCTCCCCACTGAGTTGTAAAACTGTAGCTCCAGTTAGCGACATAATCGTAGCTGCTTCTCTAATGGCTCTCCTCACTCTGCCTCTCAGTTTGAGGCCATTACTTTTTAGATTTGCATACTTTTCTAGGAGAAGTTAGAAACCATTTTTCGTTACCTTCTCTCTGACCTGTCTGCTGTGATTCTTATTCATTCTTTGTTCTTTAATGTTCTCTAACAAACCTCTAAGGTCAGAAACGACACAGCTGAGTTTTTACTTCATCATAAATTTCCCACATGTGGCTATATCTGCCAACAACTTTTAGTCTGAAGGAATTACTTTGGACTAAATACTGTAAAGCTGCATACCAAAATTCTTCAGATTTTTTTTCTTTAAAACATCTCATAAAAACAGAGTTTTTGTTTTAAAATGTCATTATTAGACTTCCACCCTCACATTCATCTAATATTTGGGCAAGCTTTCTTTTCTTGGATTAATAAAGTTATAAAGTTTAGTCCATTGTTATTGCACATATTGATTTGCAGAGGAAAATTATAGAAAAACATATTCCTCTAAGTCAAGCTGTAGGCCTGCAGATATAACAGGATATTGTCTCATTTTCTTGCTCAGTTTGATTAAGTTTTATTTATAGCATCGCAAATCATAGAAAAGAAAATGACATTTTACACTGTAGCTGTATTTGATACCAAGTTTGGATATAATTTAAACCTCTTAAAAGAACATGTTGTTATCCAGAGAGGAGTCTAAAGCTCCAGGACAATAATTCCACTGTTTTCCTATGTAGGAATGTCTTTTAGTTTATAAAAATTTCTCTTTTTCCTTCTCTCCTATGTTTCCTGGATGAGGCTGCTTTTTAATGCTTCTTTTTCTATGTCGCTTCTGTCTTCCTTGAACTCAGGTCAGTGAGTCGATGCAATCAGCCACACTGAGCCTGGTTCTGCTGGAGGTTTCTTCCCTGTTAAAGTGAGTTTTTCCTCTCCACTGTCGCTACAAGCCTGCTTAAGGGATTGCCTTTGAGTCAATGAGTCAATGCAATCAGCTGTTTTTCCTTAGATAGAAAACTTTTAATCAATTTGACTGGATGATCTGGTTAACTGGAAAGTGCCTTGAGATAACATGTGTTGTGAATATTTTATTACAATGACAAGGCTCTGCTAATCAGTGAAGGGATTTTTTTCCTTTTTTTAATCATAAAAAAACCTTCAACTTTTATTATTTTAACTATTTAAATAGTTATACAAAGAAATAAAAGTTCCAATTTACACACAAAAAACTCTTAAAATTGGTAATTTATTCAGATCACCCCCTTAAAGAAATAACATCCAGCTTATCCTACTTCTGCAGGAAATGACATCAAAGTGACAATAAATGGTTCCTTCTTAACAATTACATTTAAGGTACTTCTTTTTTAGTTTATCTGGACTATTACATCTAATAGAGAAAAGCAACGCAGGTTAATTTTTGTAAGTTGTTAAAAAAAAACAAAGTGATGGATTTATTATGAGGACGATGATGTGTTTGTCTTTTTTTTTTTGCTCATTTACATCATAAGTCGTAGCTTGAAAGTAATTCTCAGTAAAACTGGCTGAACAGACCAGTGTTGGCACCATTTCCTTCTCTATGCGAATGTACTGGATATAATCATTATCATCTACTGAATTAATGAGGGAGACTTAAGGAAAAAAAGCGAGTTAAAACATTCCTCCATTTTGGCTCAACAACAAATTCATGATGGAGATGGGTCTGTGCTCATTTCTTGTTTAAAGCAGATCAGTGGGGAGGCGGGGGCCCTTCCCCGCAGTCAGAGCATTAAGTTTTTACCAAATGAAGATCTCTGTATGCACGACTCCGCTCAAACACGCTCCTCTCTCCGACACACCAGAGTCGCGGCTAATCAGCCAATCCCGGCTGGATTCTGCCTAAGAGGCCTGATTGGCTGATTAACCGAGCTCATCAACACGCCACCCGTAGAGGCTGCGGAGCGCACACAGCCACGCAGAGAAGGACAAACACAGTGTGGAAATTAGTGCCAACCCTGTGCCGTGTCTGTAATGTATGCAAAGAGCGGTTGTTTGCCTTGTTTATGTCAAATGATCTGACTTCATTTTAGCAACTTGTTTAAAGTTAAATTGAAAAGCTGGAGCTCTGGATGATGATCATTTTAAAATAAAAGGAGCATATAGTTTGAGGCTGTTGATACAACAATGAATAAAAAACGTTAGGGATTAGGGATCTAGCTTTGCTGTACTAAGATGTTCTATTACATCAGATCCTAGGAGCGACGTCGATTGAATTCTGAGGCATTTCTGTACCCATACATGAATTTAAAGTGATAGGGAAATAATATTTAAATGTTAAATCATTCTGGCTTAAACATGTATAGAAATGTACTCTTTATCAGACTATATTGTCCTAAAATTTAGAAAATTAAATTTTTTTTAAAGAAACTTCCTGTCTTAAAATCTGTTGTTTTCTCGCTATCTTCTGCAGGCCAGTTAGTTCTTACGTCAGCCTGAACACCTAAACCCCGCCAATCATATATCAACGGTCATCTGTCAAAATGTTAGGTTCAAAAATGTAGGTTCGTGAAAAGAGGAACTGAGTCCACACAGGACAGAGATTTTCAACAGCTCCTGCAGGAGGAGAGAGCCGCAACCCAACACTCCAACTGTCTATCACGGACCCCCGCTGCAGAGCCTTTTTATTAACAGATCATAACACATGGGGTGGGTTACAAAAGAGAGTATTCTTCTGACAAGGCAATTGATCAGGTCATAAGATAGAAGGCTCCTCTGACTGAATCACAAGACACAGTAATTTTCCACCACCGCTGCATGTCAGTTTGCAGTAAACAAAGTGAAGCATCTAATTTCTTCTATATTTTATAAGCACACACATTAACTTTATAATCATCATTGAATAAACCTTACACAATCACATTTTTTCGGTCATAGCATCTTTATTCATGTTGCATCTAATATACGCAACGGTAAGAAATCAGAATCCTTTCCTTTCCCATTGAGTTGCGCCCCAGTGTTCACGGGATGGACGTGCCTGTGTCTTCTGCAGGCGAGCTACCAGTAGAACCTGGCAGCGCTATGGTAGGCAAGGGCTCAAACATGTACGGGCTGGAAGCCTTCTACACCAAACCAAGCTTCTGCCGCCTCTGGCGCCCTTCTTCCTACAACATCTTCGTCCCCCTTTTTCTCCTCCTAAATAAAAAAATGGATGACGGAGGAGACTCATCCACCTACCTCCCATTAATTCACCAAACTCTCCCTCCTCTTGCATCTTTCTGCTGTCCATAGCTGCTCCTTGACAGCGCCGTTTCTTAAGTCACCAATTTAGTACTTACTTGGTCCCAATGGTATTTCCCATTGGGAACCTCCTACTAGCTAAGTTGCTAACTGGTTAGCAATAGGGGTGTGGGAAATAATCGTTTTGGCGATATATCGTGATATTCGGGCTGCCCAATATAATATCGATCTTTTCAGTTCCTTGGTAAAAAAAAAAAAATGGTTAGATAAAACATTGATGGGGAAAATAATAGGCTACCTCTGCACCACCACCTGGCAGAAAGCGCTGTGGAGCCCCTTTAACTGTGCGTGCAGCACCAAATCTGTATTTGAGGGCAGTCACAAATGGAAGAAAACCCCAAACAACATGGATAATAATACTTAATCAATATTTTCTGATGAAAATATACAGCACTTGCTGTTTTATCTCATCATTTTATTTTGATAGCTGGAGAAAATATGGCAATATATACTGATACTGCAATATCGTGATAATATCGTATCGTGACCCAAGTATCGCGACATGTATCGAATCGCAACACTCATTCCAATACTCACCTCTAGTTAGCAAGATGCTTCAACAAAGCGGCCACAATCAAAAAGCTTGAGAAGTTTCCGCCCACAACAATCCCGCCCCCTTGATGTCGACCAATCACATTCACTTTATTCACGTGTAAAGTAAGTGGGCACCACTCGGGAGGTGAGGAAATGCATGGATTGGAACAGCCGCTTCGACTACGACTTTAAAGGAAAGGAGAAAACCGTTAAAGTTCCGTGTCTGGATGAGGAATGGTTTTAATCAGTCACAACCCACTTTAAAATCAATTTCTACCTGTTTGGATGTTTTGTCACATATCTGACCACATCATTTATAATCAATCCTACTTTAGTGTTTTAAATTCGCTCTAAGGTCGATGTAATTACTGATGTAAGTCATATACTGTCGCCACGTTCATCGTACGCCACGCCGCTGCTCCTCCTACTAATGAAACAACCTTTCTTCCTTTCTTTTTTTCCTTCTTCAATCTATTATTATTTGTGTATTTCTATGCAGAGCACTGCAACACATTGAGCTAAGCTCTGCTCTGAGATGGATCAATGCCAAAATTTATTACATCTCCAATTATTGAGGCCGAACTGCACAACACAGCCGTGAAAGTAATCGTCGTCACAGAGAAGCATGTGGAAGCTGCATTAAAACTGCAGCCGGCAGCTCTGAGCTTCAAGCACAAGCAATATGAGAACAAGTGCAGGTTATAAGATTCCAATAGTGAAAGCTCCAGGCATTACCAGGGGGTGAAGACCTGAGAAAGCTCAGTGAAATCCTCTTGCTTGGAGCTCCACGTTTCTCTACTATATTATTTTCCTTCTCTTCATCTGTTTTTTCTTCTAAATGCTTAAAAATGTCAAGTCAGTTTTACACTTCTGGAATCTTCTATTTTTTATTTTTGTTTTGTTTTCATTTACAATTAAAAAGTGGATGAACTTGGTTCAAGACGGTGTTTTTCCTTTGGCAAACATTCCTAATAGGCTTGAAAATGAAGAGAGAAAATTATTATTTACTTATTCTTTAGTCATCCTCCTAAAACTGGTATTACAGAAGCTTTTTTATTTCAAAGTCTCAGTGTGTAAACGCTGAAGAGTCGATGGGAAATAATGTGTGATGGATTTATTTTTTTACACCATTAAGTTAAAGGAATAGTACACCCAAAACATGATTAGCCTTCATTTTCTACT
>JAGKQL010004876.1:0-13127 GCA_018398635.1 Cyprinodon brontotheroides
TTCAGTAAGGAATCGGAATAAATGCAAAATAAAATCATACTATAAATGTGTTTTTATAAATATATATATACTTCTCTGAGTAACTCCCTTATAACCACATTTAAACTTGATGAATTGGTAACAAAATGCAGAACACCAATTATTAGCAGACTGACTTATTTAGTTTAACTTTGTTTTCATCAAGACACCTATGCTGCTTTGATGAGTTCAGATAGCTCTCTGTCGTAAGCATCTGATACCAGGCTGTTCTTTACAGCCTGGTATCAGATGCTTACGACAGTTGTGATGTGTGTCACAACTGCAGGTGAACTCAAACGTATAATAAAAACGTACTTTTTGGTTGATAAAAGCTTATTTAATTTTTCAATTGGGTTCTCACAAAGCAAAACAGATTCCAACCCTATTTGATTTTAAGAAAGAAAATATTTTCATGCACCCCTTGCAATGCATTTGCGGACCACTGATTGGGAAACGCTGGTTTAAATGAATGTGATGTTACCCAAATGTATCCCTCAGTCGAGGTACATTCAAATATAAAAATATGTTTTTATTTTTATTCCTTAAGTGTGTAAAGGTTATTGTTTAAAGTTAAAAGTTTAAATTAACTGTCCTGAATATGCCCCAGACTTCATACCTGTTTTTTTACCATGAAATGACTGAAATCCTTCAACTGTTAAGAAAAAAACATATATGCAATACCCTCTTTTTTATGTGTTCACAAAACCAAATTGAGTTACCTATTAAATAGTCTAGGTAATTTTATACTGTAAAACAACACCAGAACTATAATATGAAGTACAACCTCTCAATCGCTAAGGTTTTTCATAATGGTTATATCTTTTATGAAATAATTACCAAAAATATTGGGTTTGTCAAAGATTTGCCTGCTATTTCAATGACCTGTCAAAAACCCTCCCCCAAACTAAAGGGCGACTTAGCAACCTGAATTTCTTGCTCCTCTGCTGCCAAAACTCTCCTATGTCCATGTCGCTATCATCAGAAGATATTAAAGTACAGTGAGTCAAGAAGTATTAGATCCCTTGCTGATTTTCTTCGTTTGCCCACTAATAAAGATGTGATCATTCACCGTTTGTGGTAGATGTATTCTAACATGGAGAGACAGAATATCAAAAGAAAATCAGAATATAACTTTTAAGAATATATATTAATTAATTTTGTATTTCATTGAGGAAAATAGTATTTGATCCCTCTAGCCAAACACAGTCAATACTTAGTGGCAAAGCCTTTGACCAGCAAAGTACAGCAGTGAGGCGTTTGTTGTAGTTAACCACAAGTTTAACTTTGGGGAATTTTGGCCCATATTCTTTTGCAGATCCTCTCTAAATCAGGAAGGTTGGTGGGCTGTCACTTGGCAACTCTGACCTTCAGCTCCCTCCATAGATTCTCAATCGGATTGAGGAGGGTCAGGAGACTGGCTGGGCCACTCCATGACCTTCATGTGATGTTTCTTGAGCCAGTCCTTTGTTGCCTTTGCTGTGTGTTTTGGTCGTAAGTATCATGATGGAAGACCCAACCACGCCCCATTTTCAGCTTCCTGGCAGAGGGGAGGAGGTAGTCCTCAGGTTATACGGTACATGGCTCCATCCATCTTCCCAGTGATGCGTGAAGCAGCCCCTGTACCCTTGGTAGAGAAACACCCCTTAAAACATTATGCCTCCACCTCCATGCTTGATGGTGAGCACAGTGTTCTTGGGGTCGCCAAGGCAGCATTTTTTCTTCCCTCCACACATGGCGTGTAGGGTTGAGGCCAAAAAGTTCACGTTGGTCTCGCCTGACCATTGCGAACCTTCTGCCAACCAACTTGGTTCATCTTTCAGGTGATCATTGGCTACTTAAGGCGCGTCCACATGTGCCTTGTTGAGCAGGGGGTACCTTTAGGGCACTGCAGGATGTTAGTCCATTGTTGTGCAAAGGTGTTGCCAATTGTTTCCTTGCACCCTTTCCCAATGATTCCCAGCTGCCTTCAGGTCATTTACCAACTCCTGATGAGTGATTTGCAGGATTTCTGACCCGTTCTCAGGAGCATTGTCCTGAGGTGAAATCTTCTTTTGGAGCACCAGGCCAGGTCTGTTTATGGTCATGTTATACTCTTTTAAATTTTCTAACAATTGCACCAATAGTTGTTACTTTCACATCCAACACCTTGCTAATCTTTTTGTGGCCATTCCAGCTTTTGTGGAGGTCAACAATCCTGACTCTGAGGTCCTGAGACAGCTCTTTAGTCTTACCCATGTTGGAGACTTGAAATCTGTCAGATTGTCTGATTCTGTGAACAGGTGTTTTTCACACAAGTGGTAGTGAGAACAGTGGCTTCAGTTCAGATAACAAGCTGATTGGGAGTGTCTAACTGCTTCTCTGTGAAGGCAGAACTCCTAATGCATACTGAGGGATCAGTACTTATTTCCCTCAATGAAAAACAAATTAATTAATATATATTCCTTGGGTTTTTTTCAGGATGTTCTTTTTGATATTCTGTCTCTCCATGTTAGAATACATCTACCATTAAACGTGCAGAATGATCACATCTTTATTAGTGATGAGCAAGCGAAGAAAATCAACAAGGGATCAAATACTTCTTGGACTCACTGTACATGCAGTTTCTCAATTTCCCGTTAAACTTCGACTTCATGTGCCACAACAACTGGCAGTGCTGCAGGACTGTTTCATAACTGTGGGTTGTGAATTCAACAATAAATACTTAGTATACTTTAAAAGTTCTGAATTATTTATTTAAACTTGGGCTTTTATGATAGACCTTTGTTCCTGGCATATCTGTGTTAATTAGTGTTTTCCCTCACTGTAATTTGAGCCCACCACTCTCCATTCTCCTGAGCTTTAATGTTTTCTCTGTGTCACTATTTCCCAGGTTGGATGGTGACTGAGCAGTACTCACTTGCACATGGTGATTGTCCTGTCAACGAGGGTAAGTGGGTGGCCACCGGCTACAGATAACGTTGACCCCAATTACCAGCAGCAGGCTCGCTACCAGAGACTAGTTGCTCAAAGACATCAAGCTAAGTCTGTCGTGGATGACCATTACCCATCTCTCTCACACGGCGACCTCCACCTGGATCTATAGCCAAGGCATTCATTTACCTAATAATTTATATCTGCTTTAAAATGCACCAAGCCTTCTAGTGAGGTCTGACTAACATTTACACACCGTCAGATAATATGGAGCACTTTGCAAACATCATGAACCCCTAACATTAGATCATAGATACCCCTTACATTAAGTCTGATTGGTTGGTTTACGGCTGTCTTTGAGCAAAGCTTCTCAGGGTTTCTGAAGGACTTAATGGGCTCCTCTGAAAATGTTAAAATGCATATTGTTGTTGCTCAAAGTGCCAAAGTTATGTCTCACAGACATAACAGCATTTCTGCAGTAAGAAGTAAGTCCCAAAGAGCTGTTAGCATAGGTTTCTTTGTTTACTGAAGATGAGATTAGCAGATGCAATTAACAAAGTTCTTTATTTGTTTATTATTTCTTCATCTGTTTAAAAATCAGAGCAGATTATGTAAAGTGGTGCTATGATTTGCTTCTTGGCATTTTTTTTTCAACGTTTCACAGCTAACAATACAATTATTGATCCTGAATCATTTTGCTTTGTGTAGGCCTAACAGTAACTTTAGATGCCTTTATTAAACATTTAATGATTCATAGGCTAATGTTGGACAGACCAACAAACTCAAAAATTGTAATTAAAATCATTTTTAGTACAGGGAATTTAAATTAAATTTATTTAAATCTTCCAGTGTCAAAAACATGTTAAGATCCTTAAAAGAAAGTCTGGAAGCTGTTGCTCAAGACCACCTTAAATGAACTCAAGCAGGTCAGGAACATCAAGTGATAAAGGGAGGTTCAGGACTTTTGAACTGGTCTAAGTCTGTATGAAAGTTGCACATAATAGCATCACATATTTCTTCATGAAATCTCCATTTCAATGTTAACAGGACAGATTCACTATAATTTATGATTTGTTAAAAAAAAAAAAAAGTTTTGTGAAAAATGTAAGAGATTAAATGTTTTAACAACTAAACAGCACCTTAATAATAAATGATAGATTTAGAGGGATTGGTATTTATAAACACAGAGAAGAGATATCCAAAACAGGCTGTCTGATAATGGCCAGCTTAATTGCACTCTGTCTGAGTAGATGAGGCCTCTGCCCCTGATTCAGGTCATTTTAATTTATTGATATGAAATTGAAGCCATTTTCTTGTGGTCATGTGATAATTGTCGTCTGTGAATGTATTCCTGATGGAAAATGCTTCTCAGATATAACGTGTCAGCTCATTTTTTCATCTTCATGTCCAGAGTTATTGATATTGGTCGCAAAGTGTTATTTAATAAAGCTTTGTTTAAATCCAACAGTCAGGACTATACTGGGCTGGATAGAATAATGCAAAGCCAGTCCTTCAGGTAAAAGTCAAGTCTAGATCTTTGGTCTGTTTTACTGCGCGTTAATATCTGCACAACACAAATGTATTTATTGTCTGTGTCTATTTATTTATTTATTTATTACCATCATTTGGTCATTTAAGTTAAAGACGTGTATTTATTAATGGTTGACATTGCACTAAATCTGTAAGTGTGAACAATGTACTTGTGTGTGTTAAGACATTAAATCTATAAAGCTATGTTTTATGAACAGTGTTTGGTTGTTTGATTCTTTACTGAAGATGCCAAAGCACCTATTGGCCACTAGGTGGCATCAAGTGCTTCCAATCCGATGCATGAAACTTAAAAATCTAATTCAGACATTGACGACAACTATGATGCAATTTAAAGAGATTTCATAGGTGTCATACAATACATGTATCTGTGGCTACATATATTTGGCAATACTTAATGCAGTATTATTTCAGTTTTTTCAAATCTCTAAAGAAACAGGAATGATTCTTACATTAAAATTTACCATTAATCTGTTCATGTCATTTTTGTTCATAAAAGTTTGAAAGTTAAATTTAGAATTGGATGGTGTCTGAATTTATAGTATTATGTGGTAAAATATAGGTGAATAGTTGTCTGATTTAGACTAGCATTGGAATTCCTGTGACCCTAATGATCACTTTAGTTTACCAGCACTGCTATGCAGTCTGTTCGTATACAGAGTATCACAAACTCTATTAGCCCTCCTATTAACTAGTAGAATAGGGATTTCTCTGTCTTAATATGTTGATCATTGTTTTTTTAACACTTACAGAAAAAACATGCCATTTCACATTTTATATTTCCGTGGGTTTCTAAAAAGAATGTCAAGATTGTTTTCTATCTCTACCTTTAAGTACCCCAAAAATTTAAAACAATTATCTGGTGACTAATACTGTGTTTTCAATGTTTGAATGTTTGTATACCATATAACAGACAGACAACCTCTAAGATATAGAAGGTAATTTAAATAGTTATTTATTTTTCTATATTTCAGTAAAAAAGTAAAACTTACATAGGAAGTTGTTAGAAATATATCAATTTTTTATGTCTGTAAAGTTTGATTGTTTTGAATTTTTAATGGCATTTTCAACAATGTTGTTCAGGAGGTTTACATAAAAATGTTAGATAATGCCCATATTATTTCAAGGCAAAACTGCTGACTTTACAGTGACATAAAATTACTTTAAAAGGTTGCATGATGCTGTATGCTAGTATATTATTAGGAAGTTAAGGAAGGAAAACTGAGAGCAAAGGTTCAGGGTAACTGCAACCTTGCAGGGGCTGTAAGAAAATGTTTCATTGTGAAATATTCAAAAGGTGTGGCTGCAACTGAAGTCAATGCATGGATGTACCCAAGGCATGCACTCTGACTGTTGCATTCCTTGAATTAAGCCCACTTTAGAGTGGAAAAGAGTGAAAGGACTACAGTCCAACATCTTTTCAGTTTGTGAATATAGCAAATTATACATTAGTTTAAGAAACCAGGGTCACAAAGTAGGAAAGAAGATTGTAGTGGTAGAGGATCCATGTTGTTATGGAGCCATGAGGTCTTTCTGCTGACCAGCTTTATGAATATATAGATTTAATTTTCCAGTAGAATTTGGAATCCGATCAGCCTGCTGAAAATAACCAGTTGGAAAATTGATTTCCTCCTAGAGTTAGAGTTAAAATTAAGTATTTAGGATAACGTTTGGTTATCTAACATAACCCCAGTTCTTAGAATAATATGAGCGAGGTGTCTCGCTATGGGATGCAAGCCTCCTGCAGCCCTGATAGAAGCATCTATCTCAATCTGCCAATCCTGATTGGCCGGTGGAAGTGCCCGTCATACGCCACGCCCCGTAGCTCCGACTACTAAAGCGTGTAAAAATCACGGCACTCCAATTCAACAAAGCAAACCTCTTCTCGCCGCCCGCCCACCGCGAATTAGTATGGCGAACATTTACCAAGCTTAAATATCATGAATAAGAACCTTGTATGTTAGTAACAATTATCACAGAGACCTTCACTAATATTCACTCGGTCATATACACTGCTGGGATAATTTCTCTATTATTTAAAGAACGGCTTGGTATTGAACAAGAACCGGACGATGGGGAAGGTCCACAAGGTCGAGTTATGACTCTAGGACCGCTTGCACAGCCGCGCCACGGTCCAGACACGTCGAAGCATGTAGAACCGGACAAAAGTCCACCGAGGCGAGGGAGACCGCATTCGCAGCGCTGAACAATGTCCTGAACGGACACTCCCCGAAATAAAGCCCAGGACGTAGCCATCCAGCGGGTAGGGAGTGTGCACGCAGACCCGCCGAGGGGCTGCAGACCCCTGCTTCCATCGCGCCACAGCTATAGCCTCCACGCAGTGAAGCGGGCGTTGCTTTGTGATCGGCTGCCCCTTACGGGGCTCCGCCCAGGAGACAAAGAGCTGATCACTCATCCTGAAGCTCCCTGCGTCCTGTCCATGTATAAAGCGCGCACGGCTCGGAACAGGGCACTGCGTGTGCGCACGTTCACCTGGGAAGGCGTGACGCCCATGTGCTTCGATCGGTGAACAAGAACCAACCACTTTAGGAACAAAAGGCGGGTTGGGCTTCCAGAGGCCACTCTGTAGCGTGTATTCAGGGTACGAACGAATTTACATGCGGGGGTTCTGAAGCGCCGCTGAAGCATAATAAGCTGACTCGATTTACATGAGAGCTGAGAGGCCAATAACAGCACTGTCTTGCGAGAACGAATGTTTAAGGACCTGGACCCCAACAACGAGTTCAAATGGGGTCCCTTAAGCCCCTCCAGAACCACTGCGACAAATCTGCACGGAGCAGCAGCAAAAGGTCTGGAGGCGGGGAGGAGCCACTGAAGCCCTTCCCATAAACACGACAAACCAAAGGGTGTTGGCTGCGCCGTTTTACATCCTTCCCCCAAATCCCTGCCTATGGCATGCTGCTATAGCGCCAGATAAACACCCTTAACGATGGAAAAAGCTTTTCCTTTATCAATCAGTTCCTGTAAAAACGACAGAATTGCTGGTACGGGAACCACTGAAAGGCGTAGTCCACGTTCAAGAACACCACCGCTCAAACAGTCCCCACGCTGGAGCCATATAGGTTCCCTAGTGGAGGGACCCACTGGCGTTTTGGATCCTGTATCGTCTCAATTACACTCTGAGGGAGCCCGGCCGTGGTTAAATTAAGCCACTCACGGGCCAGGCCCACAACTGCAGTGGCTCGGGTGTGGGTGGAACACTGTCCCCGCACCCTGCGAGAGCAGGTCCCTGCTTAGCGGCAGAGGCTCCCCAGGCTGGGCGCACAGCAGCTGGAATATCAGCCGCCAGTGTTGTGCTGCGCTTCGGCCAGTCGCCGAACTATTAGGACTCGATCTGTGATTGAATGCCCTCTCACTTTCGAGGTGAGTGGGGTGTATTCAGGATTCTCCAGCGGTGGAAGCAGCGTATAGCAGCTCGTCTTGGCGTCGCGCTAATCGTCGCCCAGAGGGGCGTCAGAAGTGCTCAGAGAAGGGCTGGCTCGCATGGCGTTTTCCCTGGGCATGAACAGATCTATCTGGCGCCCGTGTAACCGCCATATCTGCTCCCGCGACCTGTAGGTGCAGCGTCATTCCCGTATTACACTGGCCTCTGGACAGCAGGTCGCACCGATGTTCAAGTCTCGGGGCGTCGCGTCGCTCTCAGGGAGAGAAAGTGGAGTTACTGCTCCAGAAGGGGAATCAGAATGTAGCGCCAGATTGTACGGCAACATCGGGGCGCCAGGCCCCTTGGCCGGTTGATATATCATGACTGTTGTGGTGTTGTCAGGTCCTCACCGGAACATGGTGACCCGAGAGGAATGGGGAGGAAGTGTCTCAGAAGAAAGAGAGAAACACGCCCGAAGTTCGAGAGAAGTTTATGTGAAGGCTGGCTGGAGGGCCTGAAACCGGCGACCCCTCACTGAACCTGCCCCTCGTGGAATGCAGCCCCAGCCTGATAGGCTGGCATCACGTGGTTACCACTTTCCTGGGCGAGGCGGTGCCGCATAGCTTACCCCTTGGGTCAGGAAGGGCCGAGGGCTTCGCCGTAACAAGCGCCCAGAGCTGTTGCCACAGTCGCGCTGTGACCGTTATCCGCGTCGCGCCATGGCATACGAGAGGTCCATTCCAGGCCAGCGACTACTTGGCGCTAAAGTCCGCATGTGAAAGCTGGCGGCCGAATCCGCGAGGATGGCGCTGAGGCCATCAGGCCAACAACCCGAAGGCACAGTCACAAACTGGACGAGACCGTAGCGAAGGCGAAGGTAGTGACGACGAGCCGTTCTGAAAACCGTCACTGCTTTTTCCTCTGACGGGGCGGGCTGTGAAGCGAGGAACAGCAGAGCGCTTGAGGATAATCCCAGAAAGCGCATATCTCCTGCGTTGGAGATAGGTGGCTTTTTTCCATATTTATCACAAAACCTAAATCCATCAGGTGTTTTGTGACAATGTATGTGTGTGAACCCTGGCTTCCTGTTCTGACTGCTAACAGGAGCCAGTGGGTCTATCGTGGCCAGGCGGCCGTACGTATCGGCGTCTGGCCGAGGGCTACAGCGACACTCTATTGCACCCATTATGAAAACCCTGGGACTGAGAGACCTTGGCCGAATGGTAGAAGAACCGGTATTACCGTAACACACCCCTGAAAGGCAAGCGGAGATATTGCCTGTGGGGGGGATAAATAGGAGATGTGGAAATCGCGATCTTTCAAGATCCCGCGGGCCGAAAGCCAGTGCGTTAGGTCTTACTGGAAAGGCCTTAACAGAGCTGCATGTGTCAGCATCCTGAGACTTGTATTTCGCGGGAATTTTGTTCAGGAGCTCTTAAGTCAGAGGATATGAAGGCGGAGTTCCTCTCCCCGTTTGAGGGGCGAGGAAGTATCTGGGGAGATAAAACCCTGACAGACTCTGTTGTTAGGGAGATACGACCCAGAAACTGCTGCGTTTGTCTATCAGAGAGGAATTTCCTCCGGTAAAAACTTCGGAAGCTGGGACTTCTCCCTGTGCATGTGAGGTATGTATTACACACGGGCGAGGAGGGAGGGACAGTGCTTGAGTGAAGCCTGTATCCCGGGAAATTGTGCTTAACACCTACGGTGGAGCTGCTGCTGCTCTCCAGCTTTCCCATCTGAGAGAAAGCGGGGGAACATATTGCGGCTCCTGCAGCGCTAGCCCCCTGTGGTGGAACGAAATGATTCGGGCATCACGGAGGGAGCCTGCTGATGGGCGCTCACTGCTCACTGCTCCCAGCCGGGGGGCCCAGCGGTGCCCAGATCCGGGGAGCAGAGGCACTGCAAGCTGGCGGCCACCCTGCTTATAGAGAGAGCATCGTCTGTTTTGGCTTTTTATTATCTGCACCTAAACTCGAGTGGCCTGGCTGTGACAGATTTATTTTTTATTTTGACACCATTTTTTTTCTTTGAACAAGGGTGTGTGACTGTGCTTTTGGACGCATTCCGCTCGGCGCGCAACCGCGCAGACCTCGGGGCGATGTCCTTCTCCTCCTTGGACCGGCTCTGGGATGTAGGCAGCGGTGGCGTGGAGATTAGCTGGCACAAACAAGCCAAAAGCGGTGGGCCTGGCATAGCAACGGGGAACAGCAGGCTGCACCAGCTGAGGAACTATGGCGGCTGTCAGGCAGCCCTCTTTCTTCCTGCGCCTGTGTGGGACCCGAGGCTGTGGGCTGTGGGCCCGGCGGCGTCGGCGGAGGCAGGTTTCCCCTGCCAGCGGCTCCGGCGGCTCCTTCCTCGCTCGGAGGCGGACACAAAGCGGTGGTGGCGATCGTCTTGAGTACCTTAAACCTTGGCGGCTGGGAGGCTGCCTCTTGCATAAAGGTTTTTCGCGTTGCACGGAGGTGAAGAAGCGGGGGCTTTCACGAGGAGACAAAGTTTGAGGGCCTCGTTGTCCCTTTTTTCTTTGCCTTGCCTACATCTTTGCTGCATTGGCCGAGAAGCTGGCCAATGCAGAGGCGAAAGATGCCTTCAGGGAGACGATCGGCATATCCAGGATGTCATCCAGCTCCCTGTCGGTCAGGTTAGCGAGACTGAGCCATCGCGCTCGCTCCTGGACGACGAGGGTTGCCATCACCTTCCCTGTGGCCTGGACCGCGACCCACGTTGGATGCGGAGAGACAGGTCCGCGATGACCGCCATCTCCTCCCACGCATCGGGTCTTGCTCCTCAGCAGGCAGCGCCAAACAACTCAGCTTGGTAGGCGAGTAGCGGATGGAGAGGCGCTGAGGAGCTCTGGCGAGGGGCTGCTAGCTTTGTATGCCTTTTTAGAGTCAGCGCAGACTGGAGGCACCGTTAGGGCTTAGCTGGCAGCTTGGCGTCGAGGCGTCTGGGGAAGCTGCAGACCAGCTGGCTCACGCTGCCTGGGCAGAGGTGCTGCCCAGCTACGGGGACTTGGGAGGCATGGAAGGGAGGCGGTAGGCGTCCATGCGCCTGCGCAGTCGAGGGATGCTGCGCCAGTAGGGCTCCTGTTGCTGTATGTATGGCAGCTAGTCCATGTTTTGGAGAGCTCCGTCAGCAGCTTCGGGGAAGACAGGGAGAAACTGCTTCACGCATTTGGAGTGCCAGGAAGAAAGCACGTTTGCGCCGTAAGCGGGACGGGTGGGCTCGCTGTGCGACCGGCCAGGGAATCTCCAGCTTCTCTGCGGCGTTTTGCTACGTCGAGCGGGTCTTCACATGGAGGGAGGGAGCTGGTGAGCTCGCTCCCCTGTCTTCCATGGCGGAAGGGCACGGCGGTTTAGGCCTCTCAGGCTGTGCTGGGGCCATGAAGGTGTCATCCTGCTTCCTCGTCCTCTGATATGAGGAACGAGGTGGTCGTCATCACTCACTCCATGGGGCTGACTTCCAGCACGTCTTCCTCGGGAAACGGGGGGGGCATGGAGCTGCTCGCACTGGGCACCCCAGTCTAAAGTAGTCAGTCTCCGAGGGCTTCCCCAGCTGTGTCCCCGCGTCCTCCTCCTTTGGCTGCACAGCAATGCTGGCCGGTGGGAGGAGGAATGGATCCACGGTCCGAAGATATGCTAACACAAGCTGGCTGGGCTAGCCTAGCGTGCTGAAAGGCTCTTGACCGTGAACACTTTGCGAGTGTCCACAGGGGCGGCGGGGAATTTCCACTAGGGCCAACCTGGCGTGAAGTCGACTCCTATGACAGGTACTGCACACCGGGTGGGTGTCTTTCCCTGAAATTTTATTCCCGCAGCCACAAAGGCGGTAGTCTCCCTGTGGCGTGGGGGTTTTTGGACGGCACGCCATTTCCCGGCGAGCTGGAGTGCTGGTAGGGAAAGGAAAGGAACCGTAGCTAGCTGGCGTGCTAGCGTGGCGAGGGTCGAGGAGAAGTAGCAACTTCGGTATGTGCTAAATGCTCGTCTGGAGCTTCGAGAACGTCCTAGAGAGGAGGCGAGGAGGGATTCCGCCGTGAAGAGAGACAAAAGGTTACACGGTCGGGCGGTCTGGAGTGATGGCGGACAGGGCAGAAGCCAGAGCACAGTGCTAGCGTCCGGCGACGGAACTACTTAGCAAGGTCCGTCTGTGGGCAGTTAAGCTAGCGAAGGCTCCGGCGTGAGATAGAAAAGCTCTCCAGGTGAGAAGAGGTTTTGAATTGGAGTGCCGTGATCTGCACCACGCTTTTAGTAGTCGGAGCTACGGGGCGTGGCGTATGGCGGGCACTTCCACCGGCCAATCAGGATTGGCAGATTGAGATAAGGATGCTTCTATCTAGCAGGGCTGCAGGAGGCTGCATCCCCACATATAGCGAGAGACACCGAGTGAATATTATGAAAAAGAACTGGAAATTGGTTTTACTGTCAGTTTCCTGTTTGAAGCATTGTATGGATTCATCTGCTTTAGATACTTTTGACTATTGATTTTTTTTTTTTTTCATTCCAAGTGGACATCGCTGCAATGGTCCTGCTGCATAACTCAAGGTCATGAACTAATACAGCTTTTTTATCAATTATTTTAATGTAGCCAATTTTTTTTTTTTTTTTACTTAGTAATGTTTTTTTTATACAGTCTATTATCGCTTAGGTCATTTATTGTAAACGGCCTTTACCTTTTTTAGCTCATCTTTACACAGTTTCTTGAACCTTGTGATTAGAGGCTTCAAAAAAGTAAAAACCCCTGCCTAGTTTTCTGTCATCCTGTTTTTCTTCTTCCCTACACACCTAAATTAAATAGCTAAATTATCTCAATCATGCAACAGCATAGATCCGTTAAAAAGTTCAAGCCATAGAGGACTTGAGTGGTCTGATATCACTGTGTTAAACAATAGTCCCCGGTTATGGTGTGGAGATGCACATTCATATGTTTAGAACTAATTCTGAACCTGAAATACCCGCATCTGCCTGCGATATATAGAAACATTTCCCAGTGATATCACGGGCAGGGGGGGATTTACCATTAGGCAATACTAGGCAGGGGTCTACTTGCCTGGGGCCCCAAGTTCCTGGGGGCCCCATAAAACTCTGTTTACATGTATAGTTAATACAACTAATCCTTATTTGTGCACATTAATTATGTTTTGATAAAAATCCTTTGGCTAAAATGCCATCAGAAACACTGATAAATAGAGAGGAAAAAGGGACAAGAAGAGAGGGACTAAACCTAGAACAAATAATGGATGTCTATTCTATTAACATTTCTCTAT
>JAGKQL010004877.1:0-12980 GCA_018398635.1 Cyprinodon brontotheroides
AGCTAACCAGTATTTTCTCCCCTTCCCAAAATGACTTCAACGGAAGGTTTCCAGATGGATATGCGGAGCAAATCCATCTGGCGGAGTCAGGTTAGTGCCGTAGGGCATCTAGCAATCTTTTCCCACCTTAAAAACTCAATCTTTTAAAGCTACAGTGTGTAATAATTACAGGGATATACAGTCAGAAATGTAATATATTATACATAACTATGTTATTTATCATCATCTACGAGCTCAGCCTCTTAACCTTAATATTTGCGTTGCCTTAGAATTCGTTATTTATAATTACATAGGAGCGGGTCTCGCAGCCATGGAGGCAGACATCTTTGCGCTACGGCAGCGCAGAGCCAACAAACTAGCGATTGCGAGATCGCCAAAACGTCACAACGATGTAGAAAAAATAACGGGTATATTTATTATCTTAAGTCTACATGAAATCTATACCCTACACAGACTAATGAAATACTATCTGTAAAATTATCTATGTAAACAAACCTCATCACTTGAGAAGGTAGGTGATGCGGACGTTGTGGAAGACATTTTGTCCCGTAACGCTCGCCGTACTGTTGGGGGGGAGAAGCGGTGGGGGGGAGATGTTCATGTTGCTGCGGTCTGCAGTCTACAGGCGTTAGATAATAAGCTGAAAATTGCACTGTATGTAGCTTTAAAAATAATAGCGTTTTTTGTTTTTAACAGTGTCCTGTCTGTGTCCTGTCTGGCAATGTGGCAATAAGAATAAATTTGTCTTAATGCCAAAAAGAGGCTAAAAGATTTTTACTTTCACAAGTGGAGCAGAACAGTATCATCGCCAAGTTGTGTTCCTCAGCTTACTGGCATGTAAATAAAGCTTTATTTTTAATTCATGCAGGGAGTATTACAGATTATATGGACACTGCAATGTAGAAGTAGAACAGGAAAGGAAAGGCAATCAATGACAAACCCTTCCATGGAGGATCATGAATCAGAAAGGTGACAAATACATTTTTTTTCACTTTTAAAACATCCAGCTGCCATGCACGTGGGCATTGTAATCCAGTTTCACTATAGCTCTGGTGAATTTCAATGGTGAATTCTCTGGAAATCTTCAATAATTGTTGTTGATTGCAGATGTGTCTAGTAGTTCCCATTGATTTTAGCTTGTAAAGCGGGGAGAATGGCGCTAGGCTTACCGCACCGTGATGGCCCTCCTGCCAGAAGATGGCAGGAGTGAGGTGTTACTATATTTGAGATTGCAAGGAATAATATTGTTTTCATTTTTTTTTTACTGATTAACGCTAAATTCATTCAATCACCGCAAACATATGACCTTTTTAGGAATAAATAATCATCCATTGATCATTCCTTGCTGACTGGACTTTTCCTTTAAAAAAAGCTGCCATATGTGGACACACTGTATAAATTGCACCTTTTTCTTTCTTTGGCACCTTTTTCTTCACTATTGACCATTTCAGCAGATGTAATGAGTAAATTTCTCCACTGTAAGATGAATAAAGTCAATCAGACAATCAATTTCAATTCCCTCTGGTTCAAACTGAAAAGGTTTATTGTCGCTCATCGTAGTTTTGACTGAACAGAGCTAGCGCTACTGGACCTAGCATGCAACATTTACCCAGAATGCATTGCATTGTAAAACAACACAGCAACGTCTGGGCCATGATACTGTATTGAAACTAAACAGTTTAGAGTATTTTTTACTTTATTTTATTAACACCCTAAGTAACCCTAGTTTGTTGTTACAGCTAATTGCGGATCACTTTAAAGCCATTAAAGGGCTTCCCTGAATCAATTATATGAGCCTGAAGGACATAAAAAAATCTCATCTTATTAATATCTGACAGTGTCTCCAGTATTAAAAACCACATAAAATGCAATTTTCCTTTTATCTCTGCGTTTTAAAACGCAGCATATTTAACCTCCATCTGCCACATCTTTCAGTTCAAGGGTTTTCCTTTTTAGGGTCTGTATTTTTTTAAGTTTAAAGCAGTGGCGGCTGATCAATAGAGGGCGCTAAGACATTTTTTTTTATAATTAAAATGTAAAATATTACGAAATATATAAATATTTATTTTTTAAATGTGCAAGATAAAAAATTTCATCTTAAATGACAATTAAAGTGTCATTTCATTTTTCGTCAGATTGGTGACGTATTTTCGCCCTAGGGCGCAAAAATGTTTGTCCATCTCGTTAAAAGTCGTACATGCGCAGAAGCTGCTCTGCAATACAAAGGTATAGGAGAGCTGCGCTCCAAGGTGACAGGAAGTGTATTTGCTCACCACCCTCCGCCACAGCGCAGACGTTTTGTGGGTGATTGGCTTGGCTAACTGCTTGTAGCGAGGCTGAGGCTTTATTCTGCTTTCCTTGCCTCTTTTTTCAAACGTCAGGATCTGACCCAGGATGGATAAAAACTAACCTGACTCCACCAGATGGATTTGCTCCACAATATAGATTTTTACATTTAAATATGATTTCCCTACGACTTTAAAAGATTGAGTCTTTAAGGTTGGAAAAGATCGCTAGATGCGCTACGGCACTAACCTGACTCTGCCAGATGGATTTGCTCCGCATATCCATCTGTGAACCTTCCGTTGAAGTAATTTTGGGAAGGGGCTGAAAATACTATATTAGCTGATTGGCCTATGTTGAGGTGATAGACGGGCCAAATAAAACCAATCAGATCAACGAAGCATAAGACATTACTAACAGAAATCCAGCTACCTAAAACACAACCACAAAGATCAAACTCTTGCTGAAACCAGTTGGAGAAGAGCAAAAACATCTTTTCCTCTGAGAAAAAGCCTCCCAGAGCAGTGTTTTTGCTCTTCTTTCAGTGAAGAAATATAGTGTAATTCGATAAAACTTGCTCGATAGCCACGCTTACGCGCTAGTTTCATCGGCTGAAGCCGCCATATGTTTTTTAGACTGAACTGTCGGCGCTTTTACGCTATAGCCACACACCTCAACCCGGCCAAAAGCCAACGCTGACTGGACGTGCTCGCTTGGTAGAACGCTCCAAATCTTCTTCAACGGAGAGTCTCCAGACTGATTAGCGAAAGTGAAATCTTGAAAAGCTCATGAGATCAGGATGGCCCCAATGAGGCTAGATAATAACAGCTAGGATTGATTTAAAGGCACTTTTTAGAAAAAGGCAAATAAGAATAAAACAATCTGGAATTAACATGATGGAAAATAATATGATGTAGAGTACTTTTCAGGATGTTTGTTCATTTGCATAGTTGCTTCTCAGAAATTCTTGAAAATTAGTTTTTATATATTAAAAAAATAAAGCTGACTAATAGCTTTTCCATTATTAAACTGTTACATTATTTTTTTTAGTTTGTGACACAATATTGGACCATGCAAAATACAGATTTGCCTTCACAAAGCCTCAAATGGGCAAGATTTATGTACAAAAACTAAACCTGTATGTGAAATTATGCGTGATTTAAGTGTTTTTATAATGTTTTTTGTTGTTGACATTCATATAAATATACTGGTGTATAGTATACATTGATTGTTTTTGCTATACATCTGTTTTTAATTTATAGCCCCCCCTGGAGAAACTCCACCAGCCGCCACTGGTGTCAACTAGACTCACTGTACCAGTTTTATATTAAAACAATGCCAAGACGGATGGTCCTCAGTAATCACCACAGAGATGCTACTGTTGCTGCCATCACTCCTAACTATTTAAAGGTAATTTTAAAGAAAATCAGATTATTCCCAGGTGGAAAACATCCAAGGAGTAGCCATTGAAAACTTTTGACCTTAACCTGGATGCTTGATTACATAAGAGCAAAGTATGTCTAGACGCCTCTGGAGGAGCTGCACTGTTTTTTCAGCAGTGGATGTGATGTAAGGGGTGGGTTTGGTTTTATTTACTCTGAATAATGGAGAAAATAAGCAGTTTAAACATTTTTATCATGGGAGAAAGGACACCTGATAAGGTGTGCAGTAGGATCATCAGGACTATGATCCTACCTTGAAATATTCTGTTGTCCAGAACCAGAGATGGGGACTCGAGTTTGGCCGACTCGTACTCGAGGTCACTTACTTAGAATCGCATATTTAATGACTTCAGACTCGACTTAGACTTGCATTTAAAAAGGACTTCAGACTCGACTGAGACTCGTGATTTCAAGCGCCCCAGACAACAATATTTTATTCAGTGTAAAACACTTATTAAGTGTTTTGTTTCACTAACTTGACTGATATACGCTGCGCCTTAACCGCACACAGAAGGGGTAAAACTCAAAGACCAAACCGTGAAGCGCTCAAGTTCAAGTGTTTTATTTATACAAAAAAGCCACAGCAAAAAGTGGCATAATAAAACTGTCCCTTTTCTTCTCCTGATAAAACCTAAAATTCAAGAGTTTTCTTAAAATCACAGGCTGGAAGTTGGGCTCCGCTTGTTATGCTGCTTCAGAGTCTTGAGTAGTCGGCCTACCACCTTTACTAAACAATCCACCAACACGCGGCGCTCAGCACTGCAATTTCACTCCTGGCGATGCCAAACCCCTTTCCAGACTCGATCAGCTAAAAGAAGCAGGAGAACGCCAGCATCCACGCGCATCCAGCATCCACGCACCAAAACCCCGTCGGAAGATATATGCCTGTCACCTGCAGATTCCGTTCTCCTTCTCCTTTCCTTCAGACTCCTTTTATGTCGGCTTTAATCAGCCTTGCTCACACCCTGAGCGCAGCATTACGCAGCGCAATTAATGCACTCCGCCTCCTCTGAACAACTACTTCAGTCAGTGCGCATGGATTGTCACAAAGGGAAAAACAAACCAAAACAACCCAACATGCAAGGAAAAATTCAAAAAGTCTAAAATAAAAGGAAAACAATCATATAAAAAAGAAACATCAAAACATGCAAACTCAAAGAGGAAAGAAAATACAAAGAAAAATAAATCATATCTTCCTCCAAACATACAAACATAAAACTAACGCAAATGAAGAAAACCATAAACCATATTTTTCCCTGCAATTGCAACACACTGGCGTCACTGACGCAACAATTTTTGATATGGACTGACGGGATTGTGATTTTTTTTTCCACAGTCCTCATTTTCAATAAAAGAGCAGACATTTTACTGCTAAAACTAGAAAAAGTTGTAACCACAAATGTCAGGTAAATGCTGTAAGAAAATGCAAAATTTATCTGGAAAAAAATTTACAATTATTCTTTTTTCACAGTATTATTTTCATTTAGCAGTTCAAGATAATGATAATTCCATAGATATAATATGGCGACCTTTAAGCTATACGTCTCACAGTGGCGGAGATATGAAAGCCTAAGGAGAAACAAGCAAGCACAAAAATTATTGCACTTTTAAATGAATCAAGTGATTAAATTTTTTTGTGCGTCCCATTCCGTTAACTAAGAACGCACTGAGGCACTGCACTCAAGACGGGGAGACTGACTTTGGAGCTCAGGGCTGAGACTTGACTTGGACTTGAGCTCTCAAGACTTGGGGCTCTTGACTTGAACTTACAAAAAGTGACTTGTGAAGACATGTCTGTCAGAACTAATGAAAGAACTTACTAACTAAATGTTTTTTTTCTTATTAACAATGACTTACTTATGTTATCACTTTGTTTTGTGCTTCTTGCAGTGATCATTTATAGAGTTTTTCATTCACGTCTTTTAAAACTGAGAGGACAAAATGAAATCCACTGCAGCAGCCTCAGGGAGATAAGGCCCTTTAATCACACCAATCCCCACCAACCTATCCACTATAAGAGCCTTTAGGTCCCCTTTAAGGACCTGTTTTGGGACCTGCAACTTAAAATGCTCCACAATTTATTAGCAATTCTGGACTTGCGGCCAGCTATCGCATAAGCTCAAGAGAAGGGTCAGCTAAAAAGCGCTCCAGACTGAATGGAACTGACATGGTTCCTGGATACAGCCAACTCAAAATGTCCCCTTTAAATCTGGAAAAAGGGATCCTAAGAGGATCCCGGACAAGCCCCCAAATAGCTTCTAATCCCACAAATTAGACATTAGCTTTAGCTTCATGGTGCCCAAAGCACAGTGATGCCCGTCTCTCTCAGAGGACAGGACATGATAGTGGTTAGGGCATATAGCTTGGAATCCTGAGGTTCTGGGTTCGAGCCCACCTCCCACAGATTGCCACTCTGAGCAAAAACCCTTAACCCCCGATTGCTCCCTGGGCGCCGCAGGATGGCAGCCAACCGCTCCCCAAGGAGATGGGTTAAATGCAGAGGTAAGTTTCTCCAATGTGAGATCAATAAAGTTCAATTTTATTATTACTATTATAGAGGTGAAAGGAAACCTGTTAAGGACGCCCCCAGGGTCCAGCTGCCCTGGGTGGCGAGCCGTTATGCCTACTGTTTAAAAAAAAACAAAAAAAAAAACAGGTTAAAGTGTCTAATATTTTGTTTTATGATAGATTTGGTTCTTTTAAACTCTGTGAAAACTAATAAGTTTTGTTATGAACTAATAAATAAAACCCTTGAACCGAAAGAGGGAGAACTAACTTCTATTGCTGCATTGTTTCTGTCCTGACAGTCATATCATTCCCTGCAGATTAACTGTAGAAGGGTGCGGCCGTTTTCCCACTCAGGTCCTTATTATCCAGCAGAAGTGCATCTTCATCATTTCATCAGTTGAACATTTCTCTTTGAAGCGAAAAAAATTGTCCTTGAGTTTTTTTTTTTTGTTCCCTTTTAAGTCTGCAGAACCAGGGTTTCTCCGTGTGCGCCGGGTGAGTCATCCGCCTCCGCATGCTTTCACTGATGCCCTAACATGAACTGACACATGCGGCTTTAGCAGAGGTTTCATTTATGCTAGTCTGATTTGTTTTTCTCTGAACTCTTCCATTTTTCAGGCCGGTTCTCTGCTCCGTGTTCTTACTCGCCTCCTCAGAGATGAAGACCTGATAACGTGAGGAGCAAAGGGGTTGAAAAAAATGACCTTTCACCCCCTGAAGCTATTTTAGTCCAGCTGAAATCCAGCCAGGGCCCCTGAGCAGTCAACCTCCTGGAACTGTCCTTCCCTTCAGAGGAAAGGCTGCTGGGTAACTCTATCCTCTGCTGATTTAGGGCGTGATGCTTCCCAGCAGATCGGGAGGCAGGTAGCCATCCGGCATCGGTGTGATCTTCGGGAAGGTGGGGTTGGGGTCTGGTGTTGGGTTTGGTGTCAGTAGGAGGCTGTTCTGCCTGTCGACACCTTCCACTACGGTGTAGACCGGAGCAGAGGACAGCTGGGATGTGCTGGACTCGGGGGGATCAGAAAGGCCCGTTTTAGCAGCAGGACTCTGAGAGGTGCAGCCTCTCTGACCTGAGCTAACCTCCTCTGGGTCATCTTGCTTCTTTTTGCTCTCATCCACCGCGCCGCTCTCCTTGCTGGGATTTTTGTCTTCCACTGTGAGCTGCTCAGGTGACAGCAGCACATTCCCAGAGGACCTGACCTCGCCGACCTGCGTATACGCCGCTTCTTTGGGCTCTGGCTCCACAAACCCAGAGCTCTGCTCACCGGCGCTCGTCTGGGACGGCTTCGGGGTGAGAGGATGGACAGGTGACATGTTTGACTCGCTGAGAAGGTCTGGTTCGCAGCAGCTGCTGCGGCCCGAGTCATCATCTCTGAAGCCGACCGAGAGCGGAGAGCAGTGCGAGGAAAGGGACAGGTCCATGAGACGCACCGTGTCCACGTCCATGACTTTGTTGCTGTGATCCTCGATGTCCAGGTCGATGAACTCCACCCAGGGGTCGCTGTTGTAGAGCTCCGGCCTCAGGTCAGGGGGACCGCTGAGGATGGATGTGAGCTCTCGAAGTTTCCCTTTCTGAAACACAAAGGAGACACAGCTCAGACCTCCACGCTATCCGCTCCATCTCTCAGAACCGAGTCCCAGACACATTCTGGTTCCTGTGTTTCCAGCAGAGATGCAGTTCAAACTGTGCTCTCTACCTATGACCTCAAATCAGAGACCAAAGGATTATGGGAAAAGGGGGAAAAGAGCGAATCCTAACTTGTTTCAAAGGGACTTTATGAGACAGAACAACACATGATAATAACCAAGGACAAATTATGCATGTTAGAAATAGGAATCTAAATGGTTAGAATCTGAAGGTGGGTTGTTTTCACAAAAACCTGCCTTAATCCCACTTCTAAATGCCTTTATCCCTAATCTGAAACTGTTGCTTGGATCAAAAAGAAAAAAGAAAAAAACAACCTGGAGCCAAAATTTAATTTAATTATTCATTAGATCAGTTTGTGTCTTAATGCACCGATTCAGAAAATGCAGCTGTTTAAAGGTATAGAGGACGATCTTTTTATTTCCTAATTGTCAATCATTCTGGTGATTGGTTTACCTAAGGCCGTCCTACATGCTCGTCCCGTTAGCTATCTTTTTCTGCAAATGCGCACTTTCAGGCGGATATCTGTGGTGAGCTACGGTTCCAGACGGTCACTGAAGCTCACCTTTCTCACCACCGTTCTTTAAAAACGGCAGAGAGTCATAAGAGAAAAAGTGAGGCCTCAGAAGAGGCAGATATCCCGGAATGTTTTACGCAGAGAGCTCTCCTCGCAAAGCACTATGGGATTTGCTGTCACAGCGACCCACTGTTGCCACTCGACAGAGGCGAATAATAACAAAGACGGCAAAGGCACTGCGCAGTGGAGGAGGAGTTACGTGACCAACGGCGCAAAAAGCAGTGATCATCTGTTAACTGGGTTTGCTATAAAATCCACTATACACTCACCAGCCACTTTATTAGGTGCACCTGTCCAACTGCTCGTTAGCAAGCACTTAATTTCTAAGTAAGGTGCCAATCACATGGTATGTCCTCAGCGCATTAGTAGGCATGTAGACATGGTCAAGACATATCTCGCAGTTCATACCGAAAGCATCAGTATGGGGAAGAAAGGTGATTTGAGTGACTTTGAACGTGGCATGCATTTGTTGGTGCCAGAAGGGCTGGTCTGAAAGTATTTCAGAAACTGCTGATCTACTGGGATTTTCACGCACAAATCATCTTCTAGGATGATCGTGGTCACTTACCTGTGTTTCTCCTGCAGTGCCCGGGAGCCACAGCTCCACTTTAGGTTTTAGTTTTTATTTAATTGATTCAAGATTCAAGAGACTTTATTGTCATTCACATCAACGTGTTACATGAGGTAGAACGAAATTGAGAGTCACGGCCCCAGTTACATCCGAATATAAAAAATAAATGATAAAAACTAGCTACAAGATCAAATTATATAAATAGAAAAAATATTTACAGATATATAAAAACAAGAAGTAGAGAATAAAATGTATATTTTAATGTAGCAGTGTGGGAAGATATATTTAGTAGTGCAACATTTTAAAGTGTCCGAGTGTAAACTGCAAATACAGTGTCATTGGGGTGGGTTAGGGGTTGAAGTGACCAAGTTATTGTTAGGGACAATTTAAATAAACCTTTTGAACTTTCCTACTGACTGTCTCTCCTTGAATACTGGGTCCATCTGTCCTTGGTTCATGACAGAATTCTGTAAACCAGGAGAGCTGAACACCGATCTAAAGCGCAGACCGTGGGAAAATCTACCATAGTAGGTGGGCTTCATTTAACACAGCCACTGATTACCATGGTGATTCCTGCATTTTTCCAGGAGGAAAATCGCTGCTCTTTCATAAACAAAATGCTTCATCATGGCATGTGGAAACTCGCCTTCAGTAGATATGGGTCAATTCCTTGTATCTTAGGTCCAGGAACAGGAGGCAGCAGGATAAACATCAACCTGGAGGGAAAGCAGCAAAACAAAAAGGCTTAATGTCAAGCTGAGGGTATGAAGCTGCACTTCACAAATTACCAGTCTGTGGATCAATCCTACCCGGTTCAACACACATGTTCTGATTCTGATATACTAACTTTTCTTGGTGTGAAATGATGACCAGCAGCAGGATGGCTACTAGAGACAAAGCTCCGAAGATCAGTAAGGCCATAACTGGGAATCTGGAAGCTGGTTGACCGAAGAAAACAACAAACAGAAATGAATTTATTTTAAAAAAGTTAACGTTCTGAAGCCATGGTGTTATTAAGGCTTTCAGCATAGCAAAAATTGAAATCTAAATAAGTAATTTTCCCCTTAAAAGGTGCATTCTCTATTGACCTAAACATTCGTCGTTATTGAATAATTTTACATTTTTTTAAAAAATAACAAAATCAATTACTTTGTCTTATTTTGAGTGTATGTTAGCTTCAATTATCTTTATTTACATTAAAATACCTCATTCTATTGGCAGTCGTTTGTCTACTCAAAATTAAGGGTAACCATTGGGGCCTCTGTTTTATTTCTGGATCGCTTTTGCAGTGAGGAATCCTTGCACTGAAAACAATCTAGAAATAAGCCTAATTTTCTTAAATTAAGTGTATCCCCACTTGAGCAGGTAAGTGAGATAGTTTCGTCACTGAATGAGTATTTTACCTAAAATAAGATACTAGATAAAAATGCACCCTTAAATAAGACAATGTAATTGTGTTTCTTCTCTTTATTTCTTTAAATGTAAATTGTCTTGTTCCATTAGCAAAATATGCCTTTACCTCCTCAATCCAAGAACAAATGCACAAATTTTAAGAAAAAATGACTTTATCTAAGCTTTTTTTTCCAGTGTGGGTTTACCTTTAGACTGGATGTTGACAAACACAGAGTCGCTGAAGTCTCCAAAGTAATTCCCTCCAAAGGATTTGCAGCGAACCCGGACCTCATGGTTGACGTTGGTTTGTAGCCCAAACAGGGAGCGATGCGTGCTTCTCACCATTTCGGTCTGAGAGGCAGAGACCAAATCAGAGCTGAAGGATTCTGAGTTTCTCCACCTGAGCACAACGGGAGCATTTCACGCAGACACCCACCACTTCCCAGTGCTCAGAGCCGACCTGGCGGTGCTGGACCTCATACTGCAGCGCCATCCATCCCGTCTCCACGTCGGCGGACTCTGGAGGCTTCCAGCTCACCATTATGTCAAAGTGGGTGCTGGTCAGGCTCACGTTCATCAGCGTCCAGTTCAGCCCCACAGGAGGGTCTGGTTGCACTGCAGAGCAAAGACCCCAAAACTCAGATTAAGACCAAAGAAATAATCTTAATCTTTTTAAGGGCAATAAATTGGTGCAAGATTTTTTAAGTAAAAGTTATTTTCCCTAAAATAAGTGCATTCTTTATTGAATTCAGCAGGTAAATTTCTTGCCGTCAACATATCTAATTATCTTATTCTAAGATTTAAATACTCATTCTATTGGCAAAATGTCTCTTGTCAATTACCAAATTAAGGGTAAATCCACTTACATTTTAAGAGATATTTACTTATTTTCTGGTTTTTTGCAGTGAGGAATCATGCACTGGAAAACGATCTAGAAATAAGTAAAAATTGTGAGTGAACGTACACCTTTGAGTAGTACACTGCAAAAATTCAAATCTAAATTAGTAATTTTTCTTAAATAAGTGCATTTGTCTCAAATTGAGGAGGTAAGTGAGAAACGTTGCCAATAGACAATTACCATTTAAAATAAGAAAAAAAAATATGTCATGTCTTATTCCAAATGCATATTATCTAATTATCTTATTTTAAGAGCAAAACTATCACCCCATTGGTAAATCATCTTATTTACCTGCTCTCAAATTAAGGGTAAATACACTTTAATTTAAGACATTTTTGCCTATTTCTATATTGTTTTGCAGTGTATGAGATGGTTTGCCCAATGGAATAAGTATTTTACTCTAAAATAAGATAATTAGATAAAATGCATTTGAAATAAGATCAAATTTGTGCTTTCTTTACTTTAAAATTGTAAAAGGTCTTGTACATTCGTCCAAATGGAAATATATAAAGTCAGAATTGTTTGTAGGGGCTAATAAATACTCATATAAGCAGTTTTATATTTAAAAAACAATAACACAGGTAAGCTACCTTATGAAGCCCCGGGAGGTTACTATAAGCATGGAGTCCCAGCTTTTTCACTGCTTTTTCCTCTTGCTTTTTATGCTCCCATAGGGTACCCTTCTCCCACTGGCTGCAAAAAAAAAAAAATGAAATCTCAACAAGTCCTTTCTTTCTCTAAAAAATAAGTGCATTTTTCTTGAATTTAGGGAGTGTAAGTGAGACACTTTGCCAATAGATCAAGACAATTTACATTTAATATAAGAAAACAATTGTATTGTCTCTAATTTCAAGTGCATTTATTATCTAAATATCTTATTTTAGAGTAAAAATACTTTCCACCTCATTTGGTGTAAATCAACTCAAATTAAGGTGTAAAATACACTACCTAAAGACATTTTTACTTTGGTTTCTGTGGGTCGTTTTTACAGTGTATGGACCTTTTCTGGGCATTATTTCTGTAAATTTCTTGTAGTTTCGCTGATGCAACACGTCTGTGATTGGCTACTTTCTAAATTTCCCTTTCACAGTGATGGACACAAAGGAAAATTGCTTAGTGGGCCTGTCACACCCTTTGACGACAGCCGTTAGCCACCGACGCCTGCAATCTTCTAAAACACCAGCAAGCACGCTGAACTTTCAAGTGTTTTTCAATTTGGGTGTATGCATAAAGTATTCATAATGAGTCCAGAACTTATGTCCAAATACCTAATCCTATGCAAAATGCATGGGCATTAAAAAAAAAAAAATTCAACGATGATTGTTGATATATGATTGGCCTAATTTAGGTGTACAAGCTGACAAATAACTAACTGGCCTGCCTGAAATAACAAAAAAAACAACAACACAGATTTTAAGAAAGGATATTTTTGAGAATATAAATTTTCTAACTTTTTTGACAAAAGAGAACATTTATATCGATTTTTAAGCCAGAATGATTTTTACATTTAAATATGATTTCCCTACGACTTTAAAGCTACAGTGTGTAACTTTTAGCGACATCTAGCGGTCAGACTGCAGACTGCAGCAACATGAACATCTCCCCCCCACCGCTTCTCCCCCCCAACAGTACGGCGAGCGTTACGGGACAAAATGTCTTCCACG
>JAGKQL010004879.1:0-12843 GCA_018398635.1 Cyprinodon brontotheroides
AAAGAAAGAAAGAAAGAAAGAAAGAAAGAAAGAAAGAAAGAAAGAAACAAAGAAAGAACTTTGCAATCTTATTTATATGCTTTTCCTCAATGATACTGACAATTAGCATAAGTTATTTTTAGAGGTGTCAAGTAACAAAGTAGAAATACTTTACCTTACTTAAGTAGAAATGTTGGCTATCTATACTTCACTGGAGTCACTATTTTTAGACAACTTTTTACCTTTACTCTTTACAAACTTTTAGCAACTATCTCTACTTTCTACTCCTTACATTTAAAAAATAGACGCATAAGTCTATTCATCTATTCTTTTAAGCTCATGTCCGTTATGGCCTGTAGGTATAAAAAAAAAAAAAAAAGAAAACCATTAAAATACCTTGTTTTGTCCAGACCAAATTAAATAGTTTTTCAAGATGATGGAAAGTTAAATCTGACAGTGTTAACATTAGTTATAAAACTAAGAAAATAAATTATAAGGAAGTTATCATCTAGAAGTGTAGAAAAATGTTCCTTTTATAGGGTAGTGCATTATTTTTACTCTAAGTAAGTTTAAAAATTATACTTTTACACTTTTACTTGAGTAAAAATCTTAAGTTGATACCCTAACTTCTACAAAAGTGTTTTGAAACAGTGAGATTTATACTTCTACTTGATAAACATTAATACTTTTGACACCTTATTATTATTCTAGTTCTTTTGTTTCGTCTAAGCATATGCATGCACCATATATGTTATGTATGTTTTGGTAATTATAGTAATAAATATTTCAAAATCTTTACAAAAGAAAATAAAAACAGGATATAAGTCTGGAAATTTAGACCTGTGCAGGAAAAGTTAATTATAATTATTGAAATCATCCCATCAAATATCAGAAAAATGACATTGATATCTCATTTTGTCTATATATTTGAAAACTTGCTGCAGTGTAAAGAATCAAGATCTTAACACCAAAAAAGAGCAAAAGATCACTTTTAAATTTCTAAATGAAATCTTAGTGATTTTTTTCCTCCTAATTGACGTGATAGACAGAGAAATCTGCTCCAAATTGTTCATGCTCTCACTATGTCAAACTGGACTAATGACACATTTTTTTCCAGATAACAAGAAGTGCATAAAACAGTTATGACAGACGCTTATGGAGCTCTCATCTTGTAAACTGTGAAGTCATGGAGCTTCTTGAAGCCGGATGACGCCCCCCATCAACACGTTTCGACCAATGGGAGCCGAGAGGCAGAGTTGTCCTCCTGTCCGCCATTAAAAGAATGCAATCCATGTAGTGAAATAATGGAAATCTGTAGGAGCCATGGATTCAGGCAGAGGAGAGCAGCCGACAAGTAGATACGGGGATTCTGGTGTTTAATCTGTATTCGGTTCTGTTTGATTATGACGGAGCGACGTGTTTTTTTAGTGTACTGGAGGATTCAGTAGCTCATTGTTTTATTGAGGCTCTGGTATGTTAGCTCGGGTGCTAGCAGAGGCTAGCCGAGATCAGGGGGAGGGGAGAGTTCCTTTGCTTTGAAATTGTTTCTAGCTGACATTAGCATTAGCATACCAGGGACCAAGCTTTTGTGATGAAGTTTCTCTAGCTCATTTTTTTTTCGTTTCGCATTTTAACTTTTCTCTCGTTGGTGTAATTGATAATATTATGGATATGTTAACTGTTTGATATTTCGGTAATGTAGCCGTGTGCTTGCGCCTAACCTGTTCAGACAATACATTTCAAATAGGATTGATGAATCAAATTGCTAGAAGCCTACAGTTGTCGCTCCCTGGCTGCCTGTCTAACGTTAGCTTAGCCGCCAGGCTAGCGGCTGGCTAGCGCCGGTTAGAAGTTGCTTAGACGTCGCTTCCTAGCTGAGTTACTACCTATCGGCCCCCCCCTGCGCCCGAAAGGCGATTGAAACAATGGACTTTAACGTTTTTGTCACGGTGTGAAAGGATGAGTTCGTGCTTTGTACCAAACGGGGCCAGTTTGGAGGACTGCCACTCCAACATCTTCTGCCTGGTAAGTCTCCGCTGCTAGCGCTATGTTGCTCAGAGGCCAGAAAGCCATTTTGGCTAATAAGGCAACAAGCTTTGTAACGTCAATTGCAGATTGGCGTAAAGGAATTACTCGGCCTGAAACTTGCAGATCGTGATCTGAAAAACTTTTAAAACAGGGGAATTCCATATTGCATTACACATTTCAAGAAAATGATTGTTTATACGGGCTGGGTGATCTTGTGTTTACAATGTAGTTGTTAGAGGAATTATGAGAGCTAGCTACTGTAACAGGTCGGGTCAACAGGCGAATTAACTTGAACAACAAATATTTTCTATAGATCTGCACTCAGATCGCTCTAATTGAAAGTTTAAAATTCAAGTAATAATCGAAAACCTTTCTTATTTAGAAGTGTGAAAGTGCAAAGTTATGTTTTAAAGTAGGTTTTTGTAAGTTAGGCCTGCAAATGTCAACAATTCTGTTACCATTGTTTTTCTTTGTTGTATAAAATTAAAAAAAATAGTTTTTAGCTCATTGATGTGTTTTTCTAGATGAAATGCACTCATGCATAGCTATGGAGTCAACAACTGACAGTTGTCCCCTTCACTCTGTTAACAATTTCCTTCTTGTTTGCACTCTTCTTTAGGCTGACTTGACAGGAATAAAGTGGCGGCGTTTTGTGTGGCAAGGACCCACTTCGTCGCCCATCCTTTTCCCAGTGACCGAGGAGGACCCCATCCTGTGCAGTTTCAGCCGATGCCTGGCAGCAGATGTGCTGAGTGTGTGGAGAAGGCACCACACCCCGGGTCGCAGGGAGCTCTGGATCTTCTGGTGGGGGGATGACCCCAGTTTCGCGGAGCTTATCCACAATGAGCTCTCAAGTAAGTGAATGGAGTCATTTGCATGTTTTTTGCAGGATTTGTAACCTTAGCATTATCCCAGTTGCTCAAACTAAATCACATGGTATTTTGCATGGATCTATAGGAAATTCCCACAGTGAAATAACTACAAAATACAATTGCATTTTCATGTCAAACTTAGTAGTTTACTTAGTAGTTTTACATGCTGAGATGAACTGCCCCATCAGTCAACCTGCTGAGGTATTTAGCCTGCAGTCGCCGGTAGGATTGTCAACTGTTTATCTTAGGATGGCACACCATTGCTCTCTGTGTGTTATATGTTCAGAAACATTTCCAGACAGCAGAATTTGTAAGCTAGTGAATAATTTGTTCCGATGCAAGAAAATCTTTTCACTAAGGCTGGCTTGGTTAGATTTTCATTTCCATTGGCTCACCAACTATGGAGCAAACCAGTCAACGCCCCTTGTGACTTTGCTACTCAAATCCTTATAACAGATGTTTGGGTGCTGTTATGGAAACTCTTATTCTTACAATAGAATAAAAGAATACAGAAATCAGTAAGTTTGCTGTCTGTGATGCATTTCAAGCAAAACATTAATCATTACGCCACCTTGGGTAGTTTATTTACTATTATTGCATTTTTAATGTCAGCAGTGCATGGTATAATAAACTCACACCTCTCTGATAGGCTGTCTTTGTAGCCCAGGTAAAATCTTAGTTTTTTATGGCTTTTATCAACAATCCGCTTACCTTTAAGGGATTCCCCCAGTTAAGTAGCCTTCTTCAACAATAGTTTTTTTTCCTTAAAAAAGGTGACATTTTTTGCATCACATACAAAAAAAAAACCACAAACTTGATTTAGTCACTATGAAAATCTAAGGGGAAAGCAGGTGTTTATATCTATTACTTGATTAGAATCTAATATTAAGGTTAGTGACTATAAATTACCATTGTTAGGTAAATATGCTATTTGGGAATTTGTTTTAATTTAGTTATTGGGATGAAGTTGATGTATTTGACTTTTGTGCAAATTCTGTATTATAATTGTGTTTTTTTGTTTTGTTTTTTTTTTGTTTTTTGGGGAAAAAAACGTATATTTGACAATTAGACATTTTGCAAAATGGAATTAGATTATCTATGTTAAAAAAATTCAGGTTTATATCTCATTCTAAATTTTAAGTGTAAAAATACTATTCCCATTGACAGATCATCTTATCTACCTGTAGAGTTAAAGGGCACTTATAATACACTAATACACTTATTTTGAAAAGAAAAAGCAAAGCATAACAGAAATTAACCTTATGCCTGCTGCTATGCTGCTGATAAAGACTTCCAGACCCATGTTTATCTAATACTGATTTGAAGTATGTCCACTTTTCAAACCACTTCTCTGCTTTTAAGAACTTTATCACCAAAGTCATTCTACAGTTACTGGACTTTACATCTACTATTTGTTTTGAAACGGTAGCACAGACAACAATTAAAGGCAGGTCTGATTACATATTGCTCGACACAACAGGTGAAGAACTCGGGCAGTCTAGTGGATTATAAGTCTTGTTTTATTAAAAAATTAAATCTTTTAATGACACAATAGCTCAAAAGGTTGACGTTTAAAGATTTTTGTAGACAAAGCAGCTTGATTTCATTCCTTTTTCCTAGTTTATCCGACGGCTTTTAAGGAATATGCCCATGAATAGGTTGAACTGTAGGGACATTATCTGTTGGAAATTTTCAAGGGTTCCAAACTGTAGCTTTGTAAAGCTCTTTAGTTATGCTTCATACTAAGTTATGGAGTTTAACCTATTAAATCCAGATTAAAAAATAAAGTAATGTATTTTGCAATTAATTCAAAAAATATTTCCCCCTTCAACATAAATTCATGCAAATAAGCATGGTTTCTTTTTTTAATTGTATCCTGAACATACAGAACTATAAGAATTGGTAACAACAGCAACACATTTCTTAAATGTCTATATTTCTTTCGAAAGCTGGTTGGCAATAGCTGAAAACGTTTACATTAAAATGTTGAGTTGTACCACAAAATTATTTTGCATCGGTTTTGATAAAAACCACAAGGGTAAAGTTACAGTGACAGACGTATTCTCACTAACATAGTCTAGTATTTTCACACACTAATGCTGACTTCCTTTCTTTCTTTCTTTCTTGTGTGAGATGTTGATGCTTCAGTATTTTACTTCCCTTACTGTCCCAGTGTTATCAAATTGACTGGCACCATTAATGAGGCGTGCATTCCAACACATGCTTTTCCTTTGTAGTGCTGCAACAGGTTTGTTTTGCTTCCTTGCTTTGTTTCTGTAAATAACGTTAAACCTCGACAGTACAGAGATTGGTTCAAGTTGAACTGCGCTCAAACCATTTCTCTATCTCTGAGGTAGCAGCACCACCTCTCCTTGGCATTACTGCATAGCCCTCAGGGACTCTTGTCATTAATCAAAGTTGTTGACTTGAAAAGGCTCGTACTTGCAGGGATCTCCACGGAAACTACGACTTCTCTCATTACTGTCATAACTGCACACATTGCTGTATGTCTTTGAGTGCCAGCAGAGGAAGCTCATTGGTTGTTGTTTTTTTTTATACTTTTTTTTATTTTATATTAAACTCAATATACCTTATTGTCTGTTGCCTCTTCTGCCCTGATTTGTGTGTGTTCACCTCTGCTTGTGTGTAGTATTTGTACTACTGTACTCTGCTAGCATTTGCTGGAAAGATGATACAATTTATGGGAACTTTGGTCATGTTTTAACACGTCAAGAGTTTAACAATCAAGCCATTATTAATCAACTCTGCCAGGATTTCTTTTTACAATAATGTCTAATTTCATTGATGAAGGGCCTGCTCCTGTTAGTCTTTTAGTTTTTTTTTCATCACTCCTTTTTCTTAAGTGAATTAACTACATTTTTTGTTGACATAAATGTGGGCGGTTGGCCAGAGATTCTATGCGCCTCCAACCAACTGTTTTCCTTCATTTAGATGATTTGTCTAAATATAAAGATTTAATTCAGGTGGTTCCTCAACTTTAAGAGGTCTAATGCTCGGAAGAAAAAAAACAAAACAATCAATGTTGTTTGATATTTAGCTGACCCTAGCTATTAGCAGCAGAGTTGTGCTCTAGGTCAATTTGCTATGTTGCTAAATTGCGAAGATGTCTCTGAAATGGGTAGGAATAACTGGCAGGTAGTTTCTTATAGTATTTGAAAGGCCACGTTAAAATTAAAATAATAATAATAATGATGAAAAAGTAGTGAAAAGACCAGTACCTCTTAAAGCCCAGCTCCCTGTCGTGGCAGCCTAATGAACACGCCTCCGGTTTCCTGTTGTTGTTTTTTCCCTTTGACTGATTTACCTTACATTCACCTAGAACATTCAGTATTAGGCTTTAAATTTGACAACAGGATTTTATTCTTTCCCTTTTTTTTTACCTTCTATTTCTCGTTTCAGGCGAGGAGGATGGTGAGTGGGAGAGTGGCCTTTCCTACGAGTGTCGGACCCTCCTGTTCAAAGCCATTCACAACCTGCTGGAGCGCTGCCTCATGAACCGCGGCTTCGTTCGCATCGGCAAGTGGTTTGTTAAGCCATACCAAAAGGAGGAGAGGATCATCAATAAAAGGTAGGCGTATCGACACTCTCAAGCTGATCTGATCGAATCGAGCATTTTAAGAAAATGCTGGTTTAAGTTCAGATCAGTAGAAGTCTGATTTATGGAAAATTAAGTATTTTGTTTTCATTGTAACTTAATGCACATTTAACATTTGTTTAAAAAAGCTCCCACTTGAAGATGTCATTTCAATTCCATTTAAAAGAGAAAGTTCAAACAGGTCAAAGGCTAAATATTTGTTTTTGAGAGAACACTTTTAACATAGTTAAAGCATATCTCAGCAATGGCCCCTTTCATTGCCATTATAAAGACATTTCACACCAAACCAAAATATGCACAGTCACTGGAGGCAAAAATAGTGATGGAATGTGGTTTGTATTTGTGCTTTCATGTCAAAAATTTGTCGGGGGATTAATTAAGAGTTTATCATGCAATGATCGCCTAATGGTGCTTTTTAACATTTTGATGTGAAATAATACTCTCAAGAATTTTTTTCGTTGTCTTGAGACTGTGAAAAAACTTGTCGTACAAGTGTTGCAGACAGACATCTGTGTGTTTTTGCATAAAGCAGAGAGAAGTCCTTTTTGGCAGATGTTGTCAAAGCTGTGGTTGAAAGTTAGCTCAACCGTTGCTGGCCTTTCACATCCTTTTAATGATTAAAATTGTCTTTTGGGATTTAGCTGGAGATGTTCTGCTGAAACTGGAATGGCTATTATTAGAATGTTGGTTTCTAGCTATGAGACATTGCTTTATAAAAAGGCAAAGGCTGATACAAGATGGCCTTTTTCTCTGCAAATATTCCTAATTTATACAGTTTTCTGAGGCCTTCATACAAAAAAAAAGACTTGAGGGAAAAATCTTGTGTGTTTTGGTCAAATAAAACATGTCATATTTGCCATATTTTATTTTTTGAGCCATCATCTTTTCTTATTTTAGAGATGTACCTCATCTCGTTTACCCTGCCCAAGATTCATTGTTAGGTCTCTTGAAGGCCAGTTGTGATTTTTACTGATTCTGATTAACTTTGTTTGCATTTTCTTTAATATTTAGACTAGTTTAAAATCCAGCTGAGAATAGCATTGCAGGATTTTGCCATTTTTATGCGTTTCACTGTATTTTCCTTATATCTGATGGTATTATATCCAAAAAAGTCAGCATGCTATCGGTGATTCATTACAGAGCAATACAATGCTGAGGTTTTAGTTTAGCAAAACAAAAATCCCATTTCCTCAGGCTTTTTCCCTGCTAATCACTATTCATTACTGATCACTGGAAAATGAACTGGTTCTACTATTGTTTTTTGTTTTCTGCTTCTAAATATAGGTAAACAGTTTCTCTACATTTTCATTCCCTCCACCCTGGGTTTTCATACTGTTTTTTGGTTTTTTTCGCAAACAGATTTCAGTTATAAGCAGCAGATCTAATAAACTGAATTTGCACTAAATTGTGATTCTGACTGATTTGACAGACAGATTTTCTCTGCAAGAAAACTCATTGATGTCTGAATTCCTATTTGGAAAGGCACTAGCTTGATTATTTGTCTCCAATGTCTGTTATTTGTGAGCATTTAAGATGTTTTAAAAAAATGAATGCTTTGGTAGGGCAATTGAACATAATATTGTATTAGATATGCTTCCTTTACTTTTACGTTTAATGAAGAGAATGGCTTCCAATTTCTGTAGTGAATCAAATGGCAGAAAATTGGTTAGAATTCCATAAGAATATTAGAGTATTAGTCGTTCTGAAATTCTGTTTAGTATGATGACTTGATTAGTTTCAGAAATTGCCACCTGATTTTATTTTAGAATATATTTCAAATTTTACTAATCACTGAATGTCTGAGGAGCTGCATCTTTGCACTTCCCGAGAGCAAGGCAAACCTGATCTCTGTTCTAAGTTTTATTCCAAACAATAGCATCACAAAATTATTTATATATATATATTAGTGAGGGAGAGGGATGTATAGATCATATTAAATACAGTTATGCACAGCTGTTTTGTCATTCTGGGACAGCACTAAAATAGATTTAGTGTTTGCTCTCGAAACAAGGGAACCCTAGAGTTTCCTGACAAGCTAATTTGAGCCTCTGCCTTTTGGCTGGGCTCATGTAACTCATGTGTTTCAAGCACAGCTCATTGATGGTGGTGTGGTTAGTGTGGTTATTGTGGTTAAAGTTAATCCACACAAGTACGAATAAATTGATCAATTCTTCTCGCTGTATATTTTAGAGCAGTAAACACAGGAGCTCCTTTAACTGAGGTGTTTTTTGTGTGTTACCCTGTCGCCTCCCCTCTCTGTCTGGTAAACACGTCTTTGGAAAATGCTGAGTGTGCACTGTGGTTGTACAACAGCAGTATTAATGAGGACTATTTGGGTGCATTTTCTGGATTTTTAGGCTGTTTGAAATTACACATGTAATGTTTAAGGCTTACAAACCTTTCTTTTTATTTTTGGCTTAATTCTGTTAGGAGCTGCACGAAGATTTGGCAAATCCTTTTTGGTCTTGTGTGTATAGTAGGGCTGAAACAATTAATCAAATTAACAGTGATTAATTGATTATTAAAATAATCGTCAACTAATTTATTAATCAATCAATCGTTAACTGGAGTATAGAGACTCTAAAACATGCCTTTAGCTGACAGAGCGAGCAACTTAGAACTTTAACTTTATTTAAGCATTTTACATCTAAGATCAAAAAAACTTTTTCATCTGTCAATATGTTTAATCCAGGACTCTTGAAATGGAAACATTTAGAAAAAAAATCAAAAAAATAATCGACAGATTAATCGATTTTCAAACTATTCATTAGTTGCAGCCCTAGTGTAGAGTTATGTAGGCTATAAAAAGGAATATAGAAATGGTACTATTCTACAAATGATAGAAGTATCCCAGTATTAATGTATTTTTACCCTGGTTTAAGTTATTTCAATGACTGAAACAGGTACTGCTATCTCCAGGCCTGAGTTACAGACTCAGAATGTGATAGACTATTTTCTTACTTTATTGTTTTCCTTGTGAGAGAGCATAAATGTTCGGTTTTTGTTTGTTTTGTTTTTTTATAGTGATTGTATTTGCAGAAAATGAAGTCGTAGCAAAATCACATGCATTCATCAAAGCATAAATGCCCCTAATAGGGGTGTACAACAGGTACAAGAACAACTGACTCATTTATTATTAACCAATGGGTTACAGAAACTTTAAACAGAAGCTAGTTGTTTCTATCAGAATGCCAACATCAGACATTTTAAATGCAGGCCGATAACCTCTGACGTTTGTGTTTGTTTTGTTTTTTTGCTGATGTCCGACTGGTTTCCGATATTGTATATATATCATAGATCAGCTGCACATTTGTGTCTGATCTGTGGAGCAAGCCTAGAGAAAAAAAAATCTAATTTTACTCTGGGATTGTAGAAGTTAAACAGATTGCTGTGGTCCAGATAGGTCCAAACGCTGGGTCAGATGCGGGAACTTTCCTCAGATGCTGTCAGTCAGCTGGTGCTCCTGGTCCTGGCGATGACTCTATGGATTAAACTGCTGCAGAACAGCTGGTTCTTTTTTTGCAGAAGGTGTTTGAGGATTTAACTTCCACATCAAACCATCACTAAAGAGAACTGATTATTTTTAATACAGAGATGAAGTATTTTTTTCTTTTTGAAAATAAGGATCCCATTCAAAAAACCTGTTTCCATGCAGACTGATGAGACACCAACTATGACAGGGTGTCAACTTAGGATTTATTGCTCACTACAAAATGGACCCGGACTTTCCTGATTTTCTGAAATACCATCACATCATTCATCCTATCATTCCATACGAGCTTTTATATATAAAAAGCTTTAAACACTCACAAGATGAAAGTGCTGTACTCGAAGAAAAAAACAGCAATCATGTGATACAAGCTTTGACAACACATAAATCTAAGAATGGTTAGAAGATTTTTAGAAGGATGCAAAAATACTAATGTTACTGAACAAGTGGCTCTTTGGCTTTTTCATTGTGTGAAAGACAAGGGAGGAGGAGCATTTTAACATCTGCTTTGATTTTCATAAAAAGGTAGCATTAGGTGAAGTTTGGTAAAATAGACATCTGCTAAATTTATTTTCAATTAAATGTGACTTTTGTGCCTAATGTTGCTATTGTTTGTCCTTGGTTAATCACTCAATAACAACAAGCTGAAATAGGTTATTTAAGTTTTCCAGGCAGAGAACCAAATTATTTAGACGCTTTAATTCACTTTGCTGACAAGTGCAGAGCAGCAACAAGTGGGGGAGGGGCGGTATTGGATTACTTTCTGGTCTGTAGAGCCAGTGACACCACTTAGTTATTTTTGTAACCTTCATTGAGGCCTCATTAGAAAAGTCTTAGAGAGTATGGTATCAGCTGTTATTATTAAAAATTTTGAAACCATAGCTTATAAGACCGTTGATGAAAAACATTTTTCTCATCTAGGGGAGAACCGATCGATTTGAACCTTCAAGGCTAAAAAACGGAACATTTTTGTATTTTAGGATTAAAATTATGTTTGCTAACTGGGTTTAATTATTTGAAACCATAAGTTGATTGATCTTATTGATTGACTAGTTGTTAAATTATAAGCGACCATTTTCTCTAAGAAGCTGAGTTTTCTTTTTTATCAAGATAATCTTTTTATACTATGAAGGGCTAAATACACTTTTTTTTTTAATATTACATTATTATATCTTAACTATTTATTGTGCCAGTTGTGTTAAAGACTGTCTAATTTAATAATACTAAAACCATTTTCTTGCCTATTAAATCTCACCCTATAAGCACACCATAGAAGTTGATGCTGCTCCACCGTGCAGGAAGGCTAAATGGGTGCTATTTCTGTGATAGATTAAAGGTGTTTATGGAGTGCTTATATTTACAGATAGAACCACTTAAAGTGCATTAAATGGATGTAATGGATTAATCGACTTGGAAAAAATGTAGTCTACTAAACCATTAAGCAACAATTAAAAACTGTTTGTTTACATCCTTAGTTCCTACAAACTGTGTCTTCTATACTTTAAGACTAGTAACTGACCTGCTTATTTCAAATGAGGAAATCAGTGACACTTAAATGTGAACATTTTGGTCCTCTGGTCAAAGAACTTCTGCTTTATGTATTTGTAACTCCTATTTCTAAGCACTAGTGTTTGTTTTACCTTTCTCTCTGTACAGCGAGCACCTGTCCTGCGCCTTTACTTTCTTTGTTCATGGCGACAGCAATGTCTGCACCAGTGTGGAGATTGCTCAACACCAGCCTCTTCAGAGACTCAGCGAGGAGCATCTCAGCCTACGCAAACAGCAAAGCTAAAATGCCCCTATGCAAGGTGGGATGATAGTTTTTTCTGTAATGATTATATTTCGGGGCTTCCAACACAGTATTTTATAATGAGGGGTTTGATTTAAATCCTCAGGTATGGGTAAGCTTATTTCCTTCCTTTAAGAATTGAAATCAGAATTTCTGAAAATTAAATGTATTTTCTTGTAACTATTTTGATTTTTTCTTTTTTTCTTTAATTTGCTGCTTGATGTTAGAGAACGGCAGTTGTACAATTTCCTTCGCTTCTAAACCCTGTTAGACCATGTGCTTGTTAGACTTGTTTAGATTTACAGCTTTATTTCATAAAGCTGTAAATCTAACCAAGTAGTGGCCTAGTGGTTAGGGCACAGAGCTTAGAATCCTGAGGTTCTGAGTTTAAGCCCCTCTCCCACAGACAGCGTCTCTGGGCCCCTGAGCAAAGACCCTTAACCCCAGACTGCTCCTTGGGCACCGCACAATGGTAGCCCACTGCTCCCCAAGTGGATGGGTTAAATGCAGACAGTTAATTTTTTTGCTCTGTAATTGCGACTGTGTAATAACAATAAAAAGCTGGGAAAAAAGTCCCCAAACATTTGCGAAAGTTCTTAGAAATTCTAATGTACTATCCAGAACTGCAGATTTGTTCATCTTTTGCATAGCTACACTTTCAAATCTATACAATTTGTTGTTTTTGTTTTGTTTGTTTTTTTTCTCCATTTGTGTAGATTTTATTCAGCATTTCTGAAATAGGTTTCCTGCAAAAATAATCCAATTAATACTTTAAAAACTATAATTATTACAATAATGGGATTCAAACTTTAATAATGTCCCATGTTGACTCAAATTGTCAGTATTTAGACGTTTTGATATATAAATGGAAATTCTAAAGGTCGTCTTTGAGTGTCACCTTGAAAGTGTTGATCTTGAAGTAGTCTGCAAAACAATGCTGTAATAATCCCATTTCTATTTGATTCTAATAAATAGCAGAAAAATATAGACATTGTTTAGACGTCAGAAAAGTAGTAAAGTATTTTTTTTTTTCTCATTGCTTAAATCTAAACCTATTTGTTTTTAAATT
>JAGKQL010004880.1:0-12714 GCA_018398635.1 Cyprinodon brontotheroides
AGACATTATTTATGTTGCTTCCCCAAGACCCCTAGACCTTGGGGGGGGCGTAACAAGCTGTTTTCAGCTAGATAGCCAGACAAGGACAAAGTCTTTGGTGACTTTGGAGGGGCAGTGGAAATCTACAACTCAAGCTGAAGAATCTGTTGACTTGAAAGCTAATTAGCTGACAACACAAATCTGACCTTTTTAGAAATGTGCATTCTGTTGCAGGGATGCTTGATAGTAAGCAGGATGGAATGAAATACAAAGTAAGATTTGGTGAAAACTAATCAGAGGCGACAAAAGAGACAATCCTGAGTTGTGACCCACAGCTATGAAGGAACATTTCATTGCTCTCAATGTGCAAAGCTGGTGGAGACATAAGCTTTCTGGTTTATTTCAGTCCCTTAATGTTCCTTTTACATCACATTTACGCTCACTTGGTTGGTCTATATAGAAAACCCCACAAACAAACACTGTTCTGTAGGTTTTTAGCTGAACAGAAGAGATGTCTATAAGTTTTTGAGGTATTCAAACTTTTGCAAAGTATGTCTTTAACACTGGAGCTGGATGACTGAAAAAAATTTTAGCCGCAATATAGCTTGTAAAAATTAACTTTCGCGTATATTAGGTACCACCTTTCATGACCTGAGCAAAGGCCTTATCGTGTGCCAAGAGGGTAAAATACAACACAGTGCTGGAGAGGCTGAGATGCTGAGATTTGAGGACTATTTTTTATTCACAGCAACAGAGTATGAGACAGAAATTCATATCTGTCAGCAGTGATAACACAGCTCAAATTTATTTCTTTAATTTAAAAATCTGGGCACAGCATGCAGTCTGCTGGCCTCTCTGAATAAGAAGAAGGAAGGGGAGGAACGGGAACTTCAGTCTGTTTGTTAAAGCCTGCTCTAACACTGTATTAGTTTTTTGTTGACAGCCAGCTCACATAACTTCCCTTTGAACTAAAAACCCTGCAGAAGAAGAGTTTTTGTGTGAAATTATTTAGTTCATTAAAGCACAGCAACCGACATCTAAAAACAACAAAATGTAAGTTGCTGCAGAAAAATTATCACCGCTGGGTCCGCTCTTCAGTCCCCCTCCCATTTTTTTTCTTTCATTTTTTTGAACCTTTAACAGTTTTTATCTGAAAGCCAAAAACACTTTCATTTATATTAATGGAGAATAATAAAGTTTGGTAGTTTTTGAGAAGCTAATTATCTCTAGTCTAGTCAAAAGACACAGAGATGGACAGCATACTAAGCAGACCTGCATGTAGGGAAAAGATGGGGGTGCTCGCTTTTTTCTTTTTTGTCGATATTAATTTCAATAAAAATATCAATTACCTCTCACCCGCCTGAATAAGGAGGTTATTGGCCTCACTTTCACCATCTATTCTCCACCTCGTACACATCATTAAGGTGCCCGAGGATGGTTGTATTGAACATTTCCATCTTGAGTACTCATTTATATCCGGAAAGCTCCAGCGAATCCCAGTAAAAGACAGGCAAACAAATTCAGAGAGAGCACTGACCCCTTGAGACCTGAAATAATATATATTACTTATTGTGTATAATTCAAATAGCCATCCATCCACAAAGTTAGTCATTCTGCTTGCATCAGGCCTTTCCCCATTCATTATCGCATCAGTTAACATGATGACGTAAATGGCTCCACCCAGAAGCGGCGCCTAGATATCACTTTACTGACAGGAGTTGTGCACAAGAGTTATTATGGTAACAGTGCTGAATTAAATTAACTCACAGGAAGTTTAGGAATGACAGCTACGGATGAGACACATCAGGGAGCATGTGAGAAGAGGGGATACAACGCGAACGTCTCCTTCTTACTTTATTCTCTAAAGAACGTTTGACACTTGACGGTGCCCCAAAACCAGACGCGAGACCCAAGAGGATCCGACTTCAAATCAATGTTATTTTCCAACAGACGGTGATGAAATAACCTATATTCAGAGGCTCTCCACGCAATGGGGATTGCCACCCACCATCTACAGAGAAACACACTGAAATCATTGGGAAAGTTTCACAGCGTGAATCATGGTTTCATACAGATTGGCTCATGCAATGTTCGCTAAGATGTTTATCTCTGACGCTATTGGAGCTTTTTTCCCCAACCCATGATTACGGGGGCGTGATTGACTTCAGGCATAATATGCAGTAGCCCAGAGTGATACCATGCCCCAAGAGCATTAAAGCTGCACCAATAATTAGTTCACATGCTCCTCATCTTGATTTTTGGTCGAATATTCAAGGGACAAAAAAGTCAATCCATAATAATGTGGAAGGAAAAGTGAAAAAAGGGTTTTGCGCATATTGTAACTTTTGAAAGGAGCGTGTCTGTGTGTCTAAATTTGTGGAGCAATTTTTCACTGTTTTACAGAAAAGCAAGTCTTCAGAAGCAGACACCTTTGGCGCAGCAACAGACGTATACATTATTGTGTGTGCTGTTTCTGCAGTCGTTTCTGATGTTTTAGAGTAAACAAGCTAAAGAACTTGGCGAGTAAAACCAAAAAAAAAAACACAGCTTTCTCTTCATTGTCCAATAGATCATTTCAGACTGCAGGAGAAAAATAAACTCGTTTGTCTTTCTTTTAACATGTCGGTATTTTTGCAACTCTTCCATAAATTAAATATTTGACAAACAATCATTCTTTCCACAGATTTCCCCATATATGAATCAGATCACTGCAGCTTCTCCAGAATTACTATTATTCTCTTAGATGAAACCCTGTAGGATGAACTATAACCTAACACTGCCATCTCTTCAAAGCTTATCTGGTGGCTTCCTTTGTCGTCATGATGCTTTTTGATTTCGAATACATCTCTGAAGCCTTCACAGAACAGCTGACTAGTTCTGTAACTAACAATTATGTTGCAAATCGATTAATCTGTCGATTATTTTGGGGATTCATTGATTAGTAATCGTATAGCCAAAGGTTCCTAAAGGAAGGCTTTCTGCAAAATTTAACCAGGTGAATCTAAAACTTTTCCACTTGGGAGTTCTGGATAGAGCATATTGACAGACAAAATGATTTATATCTGAAATGCAAAATGTTTAAATATTTTTCATATTTATTTTCTCAAAGCGGGTTTCTCTATCAGCTGAAGGCATGTTTTAGAGTCTCTACACTCCAGTTAACGATTATTGATTACAAAATTAGCTGACGATTATCTCAATAAATGATTAATCATTATTAATCCGATTTTTCAGCCATACAGCTGATTCTATGCTAAGATTGCAAACTATTCACCAATTAGTTGACTTCATAAGGCAATTCCTCTTTATTGTTTTTAGCTTAGAAAGGCCACATTATTGAGGTATTTATCTTTATCTTCCACTTTTATACACAACTATCGCTTGGTCTAACACATACAGCAGCAATAAAATATATTGAAGTTTGTGGTTGTTACATGGCAAAATAAACAAAAAAAATTCTTTTAAGGCTCTGTACGTGCTCCTTCTGGAACAGATTACATATTCAGTTATTCTGTTTTGGAACAATGACAAAATCATCAAATGCTTTGTGGTTGGGAAACTCATGGTGCAACCTTTTATGAGTTCCTTTATCAGAGCGGTAGAGTCGCAGAAGATGTTTTGCAAATCCTTGGAGTTGCAACCAGTTTTCCCAGCGGGGCCTCTGAAGTATGAACTCTGGTCCCAGGGGGGGCGCAGGGCATTGCATTTATAAGCAGACGGCGGCAGTGTCGGATTCCCACAGGAGATCACAACAACATCCTCCTCCCTCCTTGAAAAACAGTCAAGCATACTGTGAAAAGCAGCACACGCAGGAGAATAAAGCCATTCAAACAGAGAAGCAGCCAGTCGGCATTGTTCAGTGCAACATTTTCATCAAACAGTAAAATTAGTTTAGTCATATAATAAAAGTGCTTCAGTCAGGAATTTTAATAAACCAAAAGGGCTCAAGACTTTATTTTTTAATCAAACAGCAGCAGCAACTTTGACATAGTTTACAATAACATCATATTATTTTCTGCAGGGAGCTGCTCTCAGTTCCCCAGTCTGCTGATAAAGCAGTCAGGTATGAAATCAACCCAAGAGCATCACAATTGAGATGAGATCAGTTTTATGCAAAATATAAGAGATCAAGGACGATATTAAAAGCTTTAGTATGAGAGTATGTGACTCCTTTACCAATACTATTGTTTAAGATCAAATCAATCTGCTTGGAAATATACAATCATGGCCTGAATTAGGATTAAATAGGGCTATAGTTCAGAATTTCATTTAAAATGGTTCTAAACATGACTATACAGATTGATTACAGATTTGGTTTTATGATTATTGAAGCAGTTTTTTTTTTTCTTGCAGAAGGAAAAACTATTTATTTATTGCAATAAAAATTATCTGTTCAGAATTCCTCCAGCATGTCCTTTTTCATGCCACCAAAGTTTGTTCACTTTGGCCTGAACTTTGGTGGAGGATGTATATTACCGTATGTGGAAGTTAAAAAAAAATAGCCTGAGGCCAAATTGGCTCATTGTTGCCAAGTCACGTCCATTGCTAAGACAACTTGTTATGAAAGATAATTACTATAGTGGAGAATGTTCAAACGGTACTTTGAATTCTGGACTCCAGTCTAAGACATCAAAGTCAATCCACTGTTTCCTTAGAAACCCCTTCATCAGACTAGATAATGGCACACTAATCCTACATCCTACCCTGGATGTTGACACAGGATTTAGATTGTGTACTTCACAATCAGCCCAAAATGATTACACAATTGAAGCAACTGTTTACTGCCAGATAGATTAGCAAAATAAGTATAAAAGCTGATTGTTTGTGTTTCATACGCATATTGTGGGGAAATCCTGATCTCCAGGTCGCCTATAGTCTGATTAAACTGCATTTCTGTTTCCAGTGTCTGTGTGAATGTCATATTGGTTTGTAGTTTTTCATATATAAAGAATTTTAGGGATTTAATTACAAAGCAACAAGAATCTAGAAGCAGAGAACTACAGGAAGTCAGTTGAACATTCTGGTTGGTCTGAGGGGATAAAGCAGACTGATCAGGAAGGAGTTGGTTGATGACAACTGATGACTGATTGATTTGCTTACTTGAGAGATGAAGGTGAGGTAGCATGGATCTGCAGGGGTTTGATTCAGCAGGCTTTGCAGGCTGTGCCCCAGAGGTCCAGGAGAATGTGAGTGAGATCTAACAGCGTTGGTACTTGTTAGAGACATCATGCTGGAGAACATGATGTCATGATGGCAGGGCATCAGAGCATGATGGCAAGGAGGTGATGAAGACTGGGAAGTGCTGCACAAAGGAAAGACCTTTTCCATGAAGATCAAATACAAACTGAGTTTCACTGGTTGTCATCTGGGGTAATAATCTGGTGAAGAGAGATGATCCTTCACCTCCTTATATACATGCTAGTAATCTTGAATGAGAAATATTCTCAGGTGTGCAGCAACACGGGTCGCCCCAGCCACTAGCAAAGATCCTGTCTTTGAGAGGAAGCTCACTCACACCAGAAAAACAGCAAAACTCCAGAGATCCTTGATGAAAGATGAAAGATAACAATGAGGGTAATGAATCTAACTGTGGTGAAACATCATATGAAGATATTGAAAATAAATAAACAATTTAACTTTGGTTTTGTCATTTTAATAAAGCCTCACAGGAAACTTAATTAAGCATCAACTTCTGTCTTTATAGCGAATGGGGAAAGTGTTGTATGCCTTAAGGCAATCTGTACATTTATAGTTGTTTTGTGTGGCAGGGTTACTGCCATCCCTGATCAAAGAGATTGCTTACTGCACAGTGAATTTTAGCATCCTTGTATCATGAACAGAGGGTGTTAATTAACTAGTTTTAAGTGGACAGATAATCGGTTACTTGAAATATTTTTATGAAGTTTAAAAAGCTACTTAGAGTTGTTTTAATTAGCATAATAAATCAATCAAATATGTAAGACTTTATTGTTTTTTGTTTAGCGCTATCACATGTTAATAGTTGAACTTATAACATAAGAAGAAGAAAGAGCACAGAAAAGCTGTCAATAATTCATTTATCAAATTTAAAGGAAACATCCCAACGTGTGCAACAGAGAAGTTGTCAAACAGAGAAGGTACAGAGCTGACTTTTTCCTAAGACTCAGATTTTAAAGATAAGATAAAACAGCCGTTTCCAAAGGCCACTTCTAGAAAGTGTACCTCCCCACGGTAATCCTGAGATTCTAAAGTCATTACCAAAACAGCAAAACTTTGCTCAGACCTTTAAACCTGCTATCTAATCAGAGGTTTAGCAAGCTTTAAAAAGTACGGGGGATGATGCTTGTCTGTGAGTGGCGTTGACTTTTTATTGAGATTCTCAATGTCTGTAGGTTTCATGTGCTTATCAATTTTTATAAATATTTAAGAATATTTAAGAATTTCTCTTGAATAGAAGTCATTCTTCTATTGTTTTTTTTTCTTTTTCTTTTCTGGTTATTGTTTATACTATGTAAAGACAATTAAAAGCTTACCAGTGTCGGGCATCTGACTGCTATGACTGAGAGAAACCGATTTCATAGGAAAAAATAAAAGTCATATAAGATGTTATCTTCAAACAAATGAAATCCGTATCAAAAAGCTACAAATCCCTCATTGAGATCTGAAGATAAAACAAGAGCAGGACAGGAGGCAGGACTTAAGGCAAGAAAGCCAATCAGCAGCCCGTGAGAAACAGAAAGGAGGGCAAATACAGCGAGTGCAACACCTTAAAACACCAATGGATCTGATGAAATCTAACTCACTGCATGATTCTGCAGAGATCTGTCTTTAAATACCTTAGTTTCAGACCCCCTGTTCAAAAACCAGGGCTACTCAAGATGTAAATATTTCTTGGTATGTCTCTGGTTAATAAGGAGTTCAAAGCCTTGTTAAACCCAAAAGGTTTCATTCAGAGCTAAGTATCCCTCCATCAATAGGAGAGGGACATCCTGGCACCGAGTGCAAGCCATCAGATCATTGCAGGGTCCAAACAGTGAAAACTATGGTGAATTTACAGTTGCCAGGTAACCAGAGGTGAATATTTTTGTATGTGGAAAGGAACCCAGGAAACCAAAAGATTGCAACAACAGGAAGAAGGGCTCCATCATGGCATTCAGGCCACCAGCGCACTAGTTGGGCAACAACAATGCAACCGGCCTTCAGCATATTGTGCTTATTACATGTTTATTATCCTTTTATAAACATACAGAGTATAATCTTACATGGAGCACACATTTAATAAATGAAAGATCCTGTTAAAATGTTTAAGTAGAATATGCTGCCATCTTATGTCTTAGCAAAAGTGAGGATAAACTAACAGAAACTCTTTTACCTCTAATCAAGATAACAAATGAATGAGTGAGCTGTCGATAAACTTTCATTTCTGGGATGACTTTACTCCTATTATGAACTAATGTGCATTTAAATAAAGCTAAATATAGGTCTAGATGCACAGAGATTTTTTTTTAAATGATTACTTTTATGGATTCAAACATCTGGCTAGGGCCTGGGATGATGGCAAATCTATTGTGAGCTATGGTATAAAGCAAGTGGCACAGCCAGTTAAATATGCTACAAGTAGAGAGCCAGCCTATGTAGAGAGCTTCCACCAATCCCATCATCACCAAAGAGATCATGGGATACTGTCAGAACAGAGAAGACAGCAAATCTGAAATATTTAGAGAAACTTCAAAGACAGCAAGACTGAGAAGAATTTCCTTTTGAAATTAATTCTAGTGTTCACATTGGATTCATGAAGACGCTTAAAGTCTTTTAATTTTTTTTGCTTACTGAGAAAGTAACACAGCCTGTGTCTGAACAAGTGGTATAAAATTCTGTTTAACAAGTATTCCTCTGATGTCAGCGCACTGTTTGCACATTAACATTATTGAGCTATGGACACATCAAAAAAAACAGATCAAACTAGGTTTTCAGTTTTACTATTCCACATAAACATTAACTTACATGTATTATTTAAGCCCAGACACATTCTCTGATGGTTATTTAAAATTACATGAGGCCAACTCATCAGAGCTCTGTCTGTCATATTTAAATTCCTTAACCTCCAAAAAAATCTAATCTTGGCTGTTCAAAAGCTAACAATTTAATGTATTTTTTCAGCTTCAGGAATTATTTTTCAAAGAAAAACATTTCCTGGGGCAGACGTTGAAAGGAAAATCATTGGCAGCATGTTTTAGCCATTCAGGTTTAAAATTGTCATATTTTTTTTTAAACTAAAAATATCTATGTCTGTCATGTGTGAGAGTGAGTCGGGGGTATACAATGAGTCTCACAAGCTTTTGCATATATTTTTTATGTCTGTTTAATGAGAAAAGCATTTTTTTCCCTTTTCTGTCACACAATCTCAGCAGTATACAGCCAAGGAGGACCATATTTTAAGGATCTACTCAACAGAATAAGATCCCAGAGACATAATTCTAACACTTTATACCTAACAATAAAAAAAAAAGAGTGCACCAATATTGTTGTGGGGGGGTGGGGGGGTTGTTACTGCCACCTACTGGACTGAAAGTGAAGTGCAGTTTTTATTACGCTTAATGTCCCAGGGCTTCAAACTTAATGGGAACAGCATGCTAATGAATTCCCAAGGATTCCTATTACCTGGGTAAAACAAATCTCTGCTTTTTTAATCCCAGGGCTTTCAATGGAAACGTGGCTTTTTTTGGACAGTCCCAGATTTTTTTTCATGTGCAGCTTTGCTCAAAGCCCTGAGTAACAAACCATCTGGTGTGTCGGGTTACGTTTTTATGGCATTTGACCCCGTCATTTTTACAAGTAGTCAAAGGGTGTGTAAACTAACATGACAAGTGAGCTACAAACTTAGGAACAGATGCTTTCTTTTTGCGACTCAACGAGGTCAAGAAAAAGAAACAGCAGTCTCATTCCTAAGGCTTTTTCTCTATAAATGGTGCATTTGAAATATAATGAAAAACAAACCTGAATCAAATAAGTGGCTCATTAGATGGCCTCTGCCGTACTTAAAGGGAGAATTTAGTTATTTGAATCAGCTGTTTTAAAAGAGGTTTGTATGTAAAAGCTGAGGGCTGCAGTTGGTGACCCAACCCCCACCCCCTTGCCCCCACACTGTCACCATGTAAGGATGCTTTTGCTCAGCAGAGACAGAGAATCTGGTTAAAGTTGATATCAATAAGGACAGACCTAAATACAGAGGAATCAGAATAGACTAACCTTTTAAAATTTTCAACTGTCTGTAAAGCAGAGTGCTTCCATCTGCATGACGGATCCATAGTCCAGTTCCAAATCCAACTGAGATACTATGGCAAGACTTGTGCATTTATGAGAAAAGGTGATTAAAAAGTATTGTCATCCATAAGATTACACAACTCCACCTTTGCACAACTCCTTTAACAACATCCCTGAATCAATTGGTTGACTTCGCTCATCAGAAGGTCATTCAGTTCTACAAAGCTGTAGGTCTTTAGGACAGGACTTGAGCACCGCTGGCCTAGTCAACTGAAAGTCTGTACTGTTAATACAGCACTCTTCCAGGTAAGCTTGTTCACCAGTAGCTGTCATACAATCTGAGCTGATTTACACAGAAAAGTTGTAGGCTTCACTCCATTTATCAATAAGCTGCTACATCACCAAGACCTTTTTTACCTGGGCCAGGCTGGTTAACCAATACGAAAGTTTACTTGGCTTCAGTCCTGAATGAGCTCTAAAGCATTAATTATGTTGTTAAACCTGCAGCCTTATATATAAAAGCCCTGTCGCTCTCCCTGTAAAGCGACACTAATTAGACCGAAACTAGAGCCAAATGGAGCTTCATTACCATATTCACCTTTCACCCAGGAGTCCATCTAAAAGGGGCATAAAAACCCAGATCACAAAAGCAGCGGACACAGAGTGTATTCCTTTTAGCTTTCCAGCTTCAAAGAGTGCTAAAATGTTTGTCATTCCTAAATGTGTCCCATCATTCAGAGTAATTGTTCCTCCTTAGCATATTTGGGAGATAAAAAAGGGATTTGATGCCTACTTCTCTGAAAAACAATCCAATTAATTTGACAACTTTTAAAAGGTTCTGGGTAGTGACGGACATTTTTAGATGCTTTATGGGGAGACTGGGCTTTTGGATGGAAGTGATCAATGAATATGATATTCTTTGCCATTGGGTAATGAGTCGAGAGCACTTATCCCCCGGGGAAGGCTCCTTCTAGGCCATGGAAGGCTGGCGTTCCCAACAAACACCACCGTTCAGCCGACTACACAAATTAGTTGATTGCTCTCAGTCCATTGCTTTCTGACTGAAGATCAATTAACAAAGGAGTCAGATGGAGAACTGTTTGAAAGCTCTGCAGTCAAAAGTCCCCATACTGGACAGAAATATGCTGAAGAAAACCCACACCGAAAAGCAAAACAATCTAACATCTACTTTATTAGGAACACCTGTCCAGCTTAGTTTCAGTTCAAAGTAAGAATCAGAACAGACAATAAAGAGAATTTAACTGACATTGAACATTGAATGATGGCTCCTTATAGGCTGGTCTGAGGTTCAGATGCTAATCTAGTGAGACCGTCATGCACAACCATCTCTCTGGTTTAAAGACGCAAACAAAATGTCTTCAAAATATCCATATCCTGCTTACATATATTTTAACAGTTTTATCAATGCTTAACGCCTGCTAAGTCCCAGACCACCTCCGAAAGATTAATATAATCTTTTGGATTTAAAACATCAGACGATGTGCTATCACATAGTTTTCATCCATGCGAGCCATTCCCCAGTGCAGACATAAAACACTGAGTTTTATGAGCAAACAGCTGTTAAACGGGAATTCAGCCAGCATCTCTACGCAGAGCAGCCTTTCAAACAAGTATTACTTTAAAAAAGTACAATGCATTGAATAAGGAGGGAAGATTATTCCAAGCAGTGACTAAATAGTCTGCCATTACATTGTAACTTTTTCACCTTTTCTACAAGCACTATTCAATGACACCCACCCATAATGAAAGGGTTGAGGATAATTAATTGTATTCTATACATTCAGTACTTTACCTCCCATTTACCTGTTAAAAGATTCATCAGATATAGTAAGGGGGTTAAGCAACCAGTGGCAAAGGTCTAATTTGCATGCAAGTTTGTATTTTTTCACATATTGATAGCTGTAACGCTGATCTGCAGGCAGCTGGATTGTCTAGAATAACACAAAGGGGCGAGATGGATTCACCAATAGTTGATCAAGACAGAAACTGAAGGTCACCAGACTGAGAGCAGGACCAATAGATGCATTTGATAGAAATACCAAAACTTGACAGTGTTTGAATAGGTTCACATGGTATCTTTACATGAAACCAGGTGGATATGTCATTGTATTTTCAGGTATGTGGGGTCAATATATATAATGAACGGCTCTACCAGTGAGCGGTAATTGAAGATACAGTAAACTGTCCGTAACTTTATGAGCTATTTTGTTGTATGTTTCCATGTAAATGTTTTCTTTGTGAACAAATGACAAAAGTGCAAACATAAAAGGTATAAACTACTCAGAGTTTTAAGGGTCGATCTTTAAAACAATTTATACAATTGGAATTTCCGATGTAAAAAAACGAAAATAAGAAGGTGATATTGAAAAATACCAGTATTTACACTTAATTTATGGATATCCAAATATATTCATGTGGACTTTAGCATGTGTTCTCCATCCATCAGTCTGTCTGTCTCAGAATAGATCTTAATCTTCCAGGTTTAAAGAAAAGTGCTTCTCAGTTGAACCGGTACATACAGCAGCCTGCACTGCTTTAATGTGGTGCTGTCAGATATATGATTACTAGTGAACTTACTTTCAAGTAGCTTATCATTGTTCCTATCCGCTCATGTATCCAAGCGTTTGATGTAATCATATTTGATTCTAGTGATTAGGTTCAAATAACCATGTGTTCAGTCAAACATACATCAAGCAACCATATTGCCAATGCTTCTATATAAGTGCCACTATTATAATAGTAAAATGCATGTAGCCTAGAGTTTCTTTGTTTTTAAATTGTTCAAGTCATATCAAAAAGCCCATTGGTCTTTAATGGGAAAAACTAAACCTTTACAGAATAAAATGTGACATGTTTCACATTGTGCAGAAACACGTTTTTCCTCCATATGCTGAAGTTAAACCTTCTAAATTGTTCATTATGGGCACAGGCTGTGTCTAATCACCCTCATAAAAGCAAGGCTGCTGCAGACCAATGTCTGCTTTTACTTTTTACTTGATTTGCTCTGAAGGCTGAGCTCCAGCTTGGCTGCCAATCAGCACTGGAATGACCAGTTCCTGCTACTTTAGTGCTTTTTAGGAATGAGTGTTCATAAGGATGATCATTGAAACAAGCACAGTCTGAAATGCAGCGGTCATTCGTTATTCTCCTGTACATGTCACATTTGATCTGAACATGAACTTTGCTTTAAATGTTTCACTGTCGAGAACACTTGGCTGTCTGAAATGAACTTATCTTGAATGCTTGAGAGCAATCTTTGTCACAGTGGTGGATGTAGAATTGATTTAAAGCCTACTTAAAATACTTCCTTCAACAAATTTCATGTTAACTCCAAAATAACAGCAAACAGACAAAACTTCATTCTTTTTTAGCATCTATTGGTTGAATGGATGGATGGATGGATGGATGGATGGATGGATGGATTGATGGATGGATGGATGGATGGATGGATGGATGGATGGATGGATGGAT
>JAGKQL010004881.1:0-12832 GCA_018398635.1 Cyprinodon brontotheroides
AAAGAAAGAAAGAAAGAAAGAAAGAAAGAAAGAAAGAAAGAAAGAAACAAAGAAAGAACTTTGCAATCTTATTTATATGCTTTTCCTCAATGATACTGACAATTAGCATAAGTTATTTTTAGAGGTGTCAAGTAACAAAGTAGAAATACTTTACCTTACTTAAGTAGAAATGTTGGCTATCTATACTTCACTGGAGTCACTATTTTTAGACAACTTTTTACCTTTACTCTTTACAAACTTTTAGCAACTATCTCTACTTTCTACTCCTTACATTTAAAAAATAGACGCATAAGTCTATTCATCTATTCTTTTAAGCTCATGTCCGTTATGGCCTGTAGGTATAAAAAAAAAAAAAAAAGAAAACCATTAAAATACCTTGTTTTGTCCAGACCAAATTAAATAGTTTTTCAAGATGATGGAAAGTTAAATCTGACAGTGTTAACATTAGTTATAAAACTAAGAAAATAAATTATAAGGAAGTTATCATCTAGAAGTGTAGAAAAATGTTCCTTTTATAGGGTAGTGCATTATTTTTACTCTAAGTAAGTTTAAAAATTATACTTTTACACTTTTACTTGAGTAAAAATCTTAAGTTGATACCCTAACTTCTACAAAAGTGTTTTGAAACAGTGAGATTTATACTTCTACTTGATAAACATTAATACTTTTGACACCTTATTATTATTCTAGTTCTTTTGTTTCGTCTAAGCATATGCATGCACCATATATGTTATGTATGTTTTGGTAATTATAGTAATAAATATTTCAAAATCTTTACAAAAGAAAATAAAAACAGGATATAAGTCTGGAAATTTAGACCTGTGCAGGAAAAGTTAATTATAATTATTGAAATCATCCCATCAAATATCAGAAAAATGACATTGATATCTCATTTTGTCTATATATTTGAAAACTTGCTGCAGTGTAAAGAATCAAGATCTTAACACCAAAAAAGAGCAAAAGATCACTTTTAAATTTCTAAATGAAATCTTAGTGATTTTTTTCCTCCTAATTGACGTGATAGACAGAGAAATCTGCTCCAAATTGTTCATGCTCTCACTATGTCAAACTGGACTAATGACACATTTTTTTCCAGATAACAAGAAGTGCATAAAACAGTTATGACAGACGCTTATGGAGCTCTCATCTTGTAAACTGTGAAGTCATGGAGCTTCTTGAAGCCGGATGACGCCCCCCATCAACACGTTTCGACCAATGGGAGCCGAGAGGCAGAGTTGTCCTCCTGTCCGCCATTAAAAGAATGCAATCCATGTAGTGAAATAATGGAAATCTGTAGGAGCCATGGATTCAGGCAGAGGAGAGCAGCCGACAAGTAGATACGGGGATTCTGGTGTTTAATCTGTATTCGGTTCTGTTTGATTATGACGGAGCGACGTGTTTTTTTAGTGTACTGGAGGATTCAGTAGCTCATTGTTTTATTGAGGCTCTGGTATGTTAGCTCGGGTGCTAGCAGAGGCTAGCCGAGATCAGGGGGAGGGGAGAGTTCCTTTGCTTTGAAATTGTTTCTAGCTGACATTAGCATTAGCATACCAGGGACCAAGCTTTTGTGATGAAGTTTCTCTAGCTCATTTTTTTTTCGTTTCGCATTTTAACTTTTCTCTCGTTGGTGTAATTGATAATATTATGGATATGTTAACTGTTTGATATTTCGGTAATGTAGCCGTGTGCTTGCGCCTAACCTGTTCAGACAATACATTTCAAATAGGATTGATGAATCAAATTGCTAGAAGCCTACAGTTGTCGCTCCCTGGCTGCCTGTCTAACGTTAGCTTAGCCGCCAGGCTAGCGGCTGGCTAGCGCCGGTTAGAAGTTGCTTAGACGTCGCTTCCTAGCTGAGTTACTACCTATCGGCCCCCCCTGCGCCCGAAAGGCGATTGAAACAATGGACTTTAACGTTTTTGTCACGGTGTGAAAGGATGAGTTCGTGCTTTGTACCAAACGGGGCCAGTTTGGAGGACTGCCACTCCAACATCTTCTGCCTGGTAAGTCTCCGCTGCTAGCGCTATGTTGCTCAGAGGCCAGAAAGCCATTTTGGCTAATAAGGCAACAAGCTTTGTAACGTCAATTGCAGATTGGCGTAAAGGAATTACTCGGCCTGAAACTTGCAGATCGTGATCTGAAAAACTTTTAAAACAGGGGAATTCCATATTGCATTACACATTTCAAGAAAATGATTGTTTATACGGGCTGGGTGATCTTGTGTTTACAATGTAGTTGTTAGAGGAATTATGAGAGCTAGCTACTGTAACAGGTCGGGTCAACAGGCGAATTAACTTGAACAACAAATATTTTCTATAGATCTGCACTCAGATCGCTCTAATTGAAAGTTTAAAATTCAAGTAATAATCGAAAACCTTTCTTATTTAGAAGTGTGAAAGTGCAAAGTTATGTTTTAAAGTAGGTTTTTGTAAGTTAGGCCTGCAAATGTCAACAATTCTGTTACCATTGTTTTTCTTTGTTGTATAAAATTAAAAAAAATAGTTTTTAGCTCATTGATGTGTTTTTCTAGATGAAATGCACTCATGCATAGCTATGGAGTCAACAACTGACAGTTGTCCCCTTCACTCTGTTAACAATTTCCTTCTTGTTTGCACTCTTCTTTAGGCTGACTTGACAGGAATAAAGTGGCGGCGTTTTGTGTGGCAAGGACCCACTTCGTCGCCCATCCTTTTCCCAGTGACCGAGGAGGACCCCATCCTGTGCAGTTTCAGCCGATGCCTGGCAGCAGATGTGCTGAGTGTGTGGAGAAGGCACCACACCCCGGGTCGCAGGGAGCTCTGGATCTTCTGGTGGGGGGATGACCCCAGTTTCGCGGAGCTTATCCACAATGAGCTCTCAAGTAAGTGAATGGAGTCATTTGCATGTTTTTTGCAGGATTTGTAACCTTAGCATTATCCCAGTTGCTCAAACTAAATCACATGGTATTTTGCATGGATCTATAGGAAATTCCCACAGTGAAATAACTACAAAATACAATTGCATTTTCATGTCAAACTTAGTAGTTTACTTAGTAGTTTTACATGCTGAGATGAACTGCCCCATCAGTCAACCTGCTGAGGTATTTAGCCTTAGGGCAAATACCACATCTACATGATAAAACCTGGTCGAGACTTCAGGAAACATTTCCAGACAGCAGAATTTGTAAGCTAGTGAATAATTTGTTCCGATGCAAGAAAATCTTTTCACTAAGGCTGGCTTGGTTAGATTTTCATTTCCATTGGCTCACCAACTATGGAGCAAACCAGTCAACGCCCCTTGTGACTTTGCTACTCAAATCCTTATAACAGATGTTTGGGTGCTGTTATGGAAACTCTTATTCTTACAATAGAATAAAAGAATACAGAAATCAGTAAGTTTGCTGTCTGTGATGCATTTCAAGCAAAACATTAATCATTACGCCACCTTGGGTAGTTTATTTACTATTATTGCATTTTTAATGTCAGCAGTGCATGGTATAATAAACTCACACCTCTCTGATAGGCTGTCTTTGTAGCCCAGGTAAAATCTTAGTTTTTTATGGCTTTTATCAACAATCCGCTTACCTTTAAGGGATTCCCCCAGTTAAGTAGCCTTCTTCAACAATAGTTTTTTTTCCTTAAAAAAGGTGACATTTTTTGCATCACATACAAAAAAAAAACCACAAACTTGATTTAGTCACTATGAAAATCTAAGGGGAAAGCAGGTGTTTATATCTATTACTTGATTAGAATCTAATATTAAGGTTAGTGACTATAAATTACCATTGTTAGGTAAATATGCTATTTGGGAATTTGTTTTAATTTAGTTATTGGGATGAAGTTGATGTATTTGACTTTTGTGCAAATTCTGTATTATAATTGTGTTTTTTTGTTTTGTTTTTTTTTTGTTTTTTGGGGAAAAAAACGTATATTTGACAATTAGACATTTTGCAAAATGGAATTAGATTATCTATGTTAAAAAAATTCAGGTTTATATCTCATTCTAAATTTTAAGTGTAAAAATACTATTCCCATTGACAGATCATCTTATCTACCTGTAGAGTTAAAGGGCACTTATAATACACTAATACACTTATTTTGAAAAGAAAAAGCAAAGCATAACAGAAATTAACCTTATGCCTGCTGCTATGCTGCTGATAAAGACTTCCAGACCCATGTTTATCTAATACTGATTTGAAGTATGTCCACTTTTCAAACCACTTCTCTGCTTTTAAGAACTTTATCACCAAAGTCATTCTACAGTTACTGGACTTTACATCTACTATTTGTTTTGAAACGGTAGCACAGACAACAATTAAAGGCAGGTCTGATTACATATTGCTCGACACAACAGGTGAAGAACTCGGGCAGTCTAGTGGATTATAAGTCTTGTTTTATTAAAAAATTAAATCTTTTAATGACACAATAGCTCAAAAGGTTGACGTTTAAAGATTTTTGTAGACAAAGCAGCTTGATTTCATTCCTTTTTCCTAGTTTATCCGACGGCTTTTAAGGAATATGCCCATGAATAGGTTGAACTGTAGGGACATTATCTGTTGGAAATTTTCAAGGGTTCCAAACTGTAGCTTTGTAAAGCTCTTTAGTTATGCTTCATACTAAGTTATGGAGTTTAACCTATTAAATCCAGATTAAAAAATAAAGTAATGTATTTTGCAATTAATTCAAAAAATATTTCCCCCTTCAACATAAATTCATGCAAATAAGCATGGTTTCTTTTTTTAATTGTATCCTGAACATACAGAACTATAAGAATTGGTAACAACAGCAACACATTTCTTAAATGTCTATATTTCTTTCGAAAGCTGGTTGGCAATAGCTGAAAACGTTTACATTAAAATGTTGAGTTGTACCACAAAATTATTTTGCATCGGTTTTGATAAAAACCACAAGGGTAAAGTTACAGTGACAGACGTATTCTCACTAACATAGTCTAGTATTTTCACACACTAATGCTGACTTCCTTTCTTTCTTTCTTTCTTGTGTGAGATGTTGATGCTTCAGTATTTTACTTCCCTTACTGTCCCAGTGTTATCAAATTGACTGGCACCATTAATGAGGCGTGCATTCCAACACATGCTTTTCCTTTGTAGTGCTGCAACAGGTTTGTTTTGCTTCCTTGCTTTGTTTCTGTAAATAACGTTAAACCTCGACAGTACAGAGATTGGTTCAAGTTGAACTGCGCTCAAACCATTTCTCTATCTCTGAGGTAGCAGCACCACCTCTCCTTGGCATTACTGCATAGCCCTCAGGGACTCTTGTCATTAATCAAAGTTGTTGACTTGAAAAGGCTCGTACTTGCAGGGATCTCCACGGAAACTACGACTTCTCTCATTACTGTCATAACTGCACACATTGCTGTATGTCTTTGAGTGCCAGCAGAGGAAGCTCATTGGTTGTTGTTTTTTTTTATACTTTTTTTTATTTTATATTAAACTCAATATACCTTATTGTCTGTTGCCTCTTCTGCCCTGATTTGTGTGTGTTCACCTCTGCTTGTGTGTAGTATTTGTACTACTGTACTCTGCTAGCATTTGCTGGAAAGATGATACAATTTATGGGAACTTTGGTCATGTTTTAACACGTCAAGAGTTTAACAATCAAGCCATTATTAATCAACTCTGCCAGGATTTCTTTTTACAATAATGTCTAATTTCATTGATGAAGGGCCTGCTCCTGTTAGTCTTTTAGTTTTTTTTTCATCACTCCTTTTTCTTAAGTGAATTAACTACATTTTTTGTTGACATAAATGTGGGCGGTTGGCCAGAGATTCTATGCGCCTCCAACCAACTGTTTTCCTTCATTTAGATGATTTGTCTAAATATAAAGATTTAATTCAGGTGGTTCCTCAACTTTAAGAGGTCTAATGCTCGGAAGAAAAAAAACAAAACAATCAATGTTGTTTGATATTTAGCTGACCCTAGCTATTAGCAGCAGAGTTGTGCTCTAGGTCAATTTGCTATGTTGCTAAATTGCGAAGATGTCTCTGAAATGGGTAGGAATAACTGGCAGGTAGTTTCTTATAGTATTTGAAAGGCCACGTTAAAATTAAAATAATAATAATAATGATGAAAAAGTAGTGAAAAGACCAGTACCTCTTAAAGCCCAGCTCCCTGTCGTGGCAGCCTAATGAACACGCCTCCGGTTTCCTGTTGTTGTTTTTTCCCTTTGACTGATTTACCTTACATTCACCTAGAACATTCAGTATTAGGCTTTAAATTTGACAACAGGATTTTATTCTTTCCCTTTTTTTTTACCTTCTATTTCTCGTTTCAGGCGAGGAGGATGGTGAGTGGGAGAGTGGCCTTTCCTACGAGTGTCGGACCCTCCTGTTCAAAGCCATTCACAACCTGCTGGAGCGCTGCCTCATGAACCGCGGCTTCGTTCGCATCGGCAAGTGGTTTGTTAAGCCATACCAAAAGGAGGAGAGGATCATCAATAAAAGGTAGGCGTATCGACACTCTCAAGCTGATCTGATCGAATCGAGCATTTTAAGAAAATGCTGGTTTAAGTTCAGATCAGTAGAAGTCTGATTTATGGAAAATTAAGTATTTTGTTTTCATTGTAACTTAATGCACATTTAACATTTGTTTAAAAAAGCTCCCACTTGAAGATGTCATTTCAATTCCATTTAAAAGAGAAAGTTCAAACAGGTCAAAGGCTAAATATTTGTTTTTGAGAGAACACTTTTAACATAGTTAAAGCATATCTCAGCAATGGCCCCTTTCATTGCCATTATAAAGACATTTCACACCAAACCAAAATATGCACAGTCACTGGAGGCAAAAATAGTGATGGAATGTGGTTTGTATTTGTGCTTTCATGTCAAAAATTTGTCGGGGGATTAATTAAGAGTTTATCATGCAATGATCGCCTAATGGTGCTTTTTAACATTTTGATGTGAAATAATACTCTCAAGAATTTTTTTCGTTGTCTTGAGACTGTGAAAAAACTTGTCGTACAAGTGTTGCAGACAGACATCTGTGTGTTTTTGCATAAAGCAGAGAGAAGTCCTTTTTGGCAGATGTTGTCAAAGCTGTGGTTGAAAGTTAGCTCAACCGTTGCTGGCCTTTCACATCCTTTTAATGATTAAAATTGTCTTTTGGGATTTAGCTGGAGATGTTCTGCTGAAACTGGAATGGCTATTATTAGAATGTTGGTTTCTAGCTATGAGACATTGCTTTATAAAAAGGCAAAGGCTGATACAAGATGGCCTTTTTCTCTGCAAATATTCCTAATTTATACAGTTTTCTGAGGCCTTCATACAAAAAAAAAGACTTGAGGGAAAAATCTTGTGTGTTTTGGTCAAATAAAACATGTCATATTTGCCATATTTTATTTTTTGAGCCATCATCTTTTCTTATTTTAGAGATGTACCTCATCTCGTTTACCCTGCCCAAGATTCATTGTTAGGTCTCTTGAAGGCCAGTTGTGATTTTTACTGATTCTGATTAACTTTGTTTGCATTTTCTTTAATATTTAGACTAGTTTAAAATCCAGCTGAGAATAGCATTGCAGGATTTTGCCATTTTTATGCGTTTCACTGTATTTTCCTTATATCTGATGGTATTATATCCAAAAAAGTCAGCATGCTATCGGTGATTCATTACAGAGCAATACAATGCTGAGGTTTTAGTTTAGCAAAACAAAAATCCCATTTCCTCAGGCTTTTTCCCTGCTAATCACTATTCATTACTGATCACTGGAAAATGAACTGGTTCTACTATTGTTTTTTGTTTTCTGCTTCTAAATATAGGTAAACAGTTTCTCTACATTTTCATTCCCTCCACCCTGGGTTTTCACTGCTTTTTTGGTTTTTTTCGCAAACAGATTTCAGTTATAAGCAGCAGATCTAATAAACTGAATTTGCACTAAATTGTGATTCTGACTGATTTGACAGACAGATTTTCTCTGCAAGAAAACTCATTGATGTCTGAATTCCTATTTGGAAAGGCACTAGCTTGATTATTTGTCTCCAATGTCTGTTATTTGTGAGCATTTAAGATGTTTTAAAAAAATGAATGCTTTGGTAGGGCAATTGAACATAATATTGTATTAGATATGCTTCCTTTACTTTTACGTTTAATGAAGAGAATGGCTTCCAATTTCTGTAGTGAATCAAATGGCAGAAAATTGGTTAGAATTCCATAAGAATATTAGAGTATTAGTCGTTCTGAAATTCTGTTTAGTATGATGACTTGATTAGTTTCAGAAATTGCCACCTGATTTTATTTTAGAATATATTTCAAATTTTACTAATCACTGAATGTCTGAGGAGCTGCATCTTTGCACTTCCCGAGAGCAAGGCAAACCTGATCTCTGTTCTAAGTTTTATTCCAAACAATAGCATCACAAAATTATTTATATATATATATTAGTGAGGGAGAGGGATGTATAGATCATATTAAATACAGTTATGCACAGCTGTTTTGTCATTCTGGGACAGCACTAAAATAGATTTAGTGTTTGCTCTCGAAACAAGGGAACCCTAGAGTTTCCTGACAAGCTAATTTGAGCCTCTGCCTTTTGGCTGGGCTCATGTAACTCATGTGTTTCAAGCACAGCTCATTGATGGTGGTGTGGTTAGTGTGGTTATTGTGGTTAAAGTTAATCCACACAAGTACGAATAAATTGATCAATTCTTCTCGCTGTATATTTTAGAGCAGTAAACACAGGAGCTCCTTTAACTGAGGTGTTTTTTGTGTGTTACCCTGTCGCCTCCCCTCTCTGTCTGGTAAACACGTCTTTGGAAAATGCTGAGTGTGCACTGTGGTTGTACAACAGCAGTATTAATGAGGACTATTTGGGTGCATTTTCTGGATTTTTAGGCTGTTTGAAATTACACATGTAATGTTTAAGGCTTACAAACCTTTCTTTTTATTTTTGGCTTAATTCTGTTAGGAGCTGCACGAAGATTTGGCAAATCCTTTTTGGTCTTGTGTGTATAGTAGGGCTGAAACAATTAATCAAATTAACAGTGATTAATTGATTATTAAAATAATCGTCAACTAATTTATTAATCAATCAATCGTTAACTGGAGTATAGAGACTCTAAAACATGCCTTTAGCTGACAGAGCGAGCAACTTAGAACTTTAACTTTATTTAAGCATTTTACATCTAAGATCAAAAAAACTTTTTCATCTGTCAATATGTTTAATCCAGGACTCTTGAAATGGAAACATTTAGAAAAAAAATCAAAAAAATAATCGACAGATTAATCGATTTTCAAACTATTCATTAGTTGCAGCCCTAGTGTAGAGTTATGTAGGCTATAAAAAGGAATATAGAAATGGTACTATTCTACAAATGATAGAAGTATCCCAGTATTAATGTATTTTTACCCTGGTTTAAGTTATTTCAATGACTGAAACAGGTACTGCTATCTCCAGGCCTGAGTTACAGACTCAGAATGTGATAGACTATTTTCTTACTTTATTGTTTTCCTTGTGAGAGAGCATAAATGTTCGGTTTTTGTTTGTTTTGTTTTTTTATAGTGATTGTATTTGCAGAAAATGAAGTCGTAGCAAAATCACATGCATTCATCAAAGCATAAATGCCCCTAATAGGGGTGTACAACAGGTACAAGAACAACTGACTCATTTATTATTAACCAATGGGTTACAGAAACTTTAAACAGAAGCTAGTTGTTTCTATCAGAATGCCAACATCAGACATTTTAAATGCAGGCCGATAACCTCTGACGTTTGTGTTTGTTTTGTTTTTTTGCTGATGTCCGACTGGTTTCCGATATTGTATATATATCATAGATCAGCTGCACATTTGTGTCTGATCTGTGGAGCAAGCCTAGAGAAAAAAAAATCTAATTTTACTCTGGGATTGTAGAAGTTAAACAGATTGCTGTGGTCCAGATAGGTCCAAACGCTGGGTCAGATGCGGGAACTTTCCTCAGATGCTGTCAGTCAGCTGGTGCTCCTGGTCCTGGCGATGACTCTATGGATTAAACTGCTGCAGAACAGCTGGTTCTTTTTTTGCAGAAGGTGTTTGAGGATTTAACTTCCACATCAAACCATCACTAAAGAGAACTGATTATTTTTAATACAGAGATGAAGTATTTTTTTCTTTTTGAAAATAAGGATCCCATTCAAAAAACCTGTTTCCATGCAGACTGATGAGACACCAACTATGACAGGGTGTCAACTTAGGATTTATTGCTCACTACAAAATGGACCCGGACTTTCCTGATTTTCTGAAATACCATCACATCATTCATCCTATCATTCCATACGAGCTTTTATATATAAAAAGCTTTAAACACTCACAAGATGAAAGTGCTGTACTCGAAGAAAAAAACAGCAATCATGTGATACAAGCTTTGACAACACATAAATCTAAGAATGGTTAGAAGATTTTTAGAAGGATGCAAAAATACTAATGTTACTGAACAAGTGGCTCTTTGGCTTTTTCATTGTGTGAAAGACAAGGGAGGAGGAGCATTTTAACATCTGCTTTGATTTTCATAAAAAGGTAGCATTAGGTGAAGTTTGGTAAAATAGACATCTGCTAAATTTATTTTCAATTAAATGTGACTTTTGTGCCTAATGTTGCTATTGTTTGTCCTTGGTTAATCACTCAATAACAACAAGCTGAAATAGGTTATTTAAGTTTTCCAGGCAGAGAACCAAATTATTTAGACGCTTTAATTCACTTTGCTGACAAGTGCAGAGCAGCAACAAGTGGGGGAGGGGCGGTATTGGATTACTTTCTGGTCTGTAGAGCCAGTGACACCACTTAGTTATTTTTGTAACCTTCATTGAGGCCTCATTAGAAAAGTCTTAGAGAGTATGGTATCAGCTGTTATTATTAAAAATTTTGAAACCATAGCTTATAAGACCGTTGATGAAAAACATTTTTCTCATCTAGGGGAGAACCGATCGATTTGAACCTTCAAGGCTAAAAAACGGAACATTTTTGTATTTTAGGATTAAAATTATGTTTGCTAACTGGGTTTAATTATTTGAAACCATAAGTTGATTGATCTTATTGATTGACTAGTTGTTAAATTATAAGCGACCATTTTCTCTAAGAAGCTGAGTTTTCTTTTTTATCAAGATAATCTTTTTATACTATGAAGGGCTAAATACACTTTTTTTTTTAATATTACATTATTATATCTTAACTATTTATTGTGCCAGTTGTGTTAAAGACTGTCTAATTTAATAATACTAAAACCATTTTCTTGCCTATTAAATCTCACCCTATAAGCACACCATAGAAGTTGATGCTGCTCCACCGTGCAGGAAGGCTAAATGGGTGCTATTTCTGTGATAGATTAAAGGTGTTTATGGAGTGCTTATATTTACAGATAGAACCACTTAAAGTGCATTAAATGGATGTAATGGATTAATCGACTTGGAAAAAATGTAGTCTACTAAACCATTAAGCAACAATTAAAAACTGTTTGTTTACATCCTTAGTTCCTGGCTAAACTGTGTCTTCTATACTTTAAGACTAGTAACCCTGACCTGCTTATTTCAAATGAGGAAATCAGTGACACTTAAATGTGAACATTTTTGGTCCTCTGGTCCAAAAGAACTACTTTATGTATTTGTAACTCCTATTTCTAAGCACCCAAGGTGTTTGTTTTACCTTCTCTCTCTCTCTGTACAGCCCGAGCACCTGTATGCGCCCTTTACTTTTCTTTGTTCATGAGACAGCAATGTCTTGCCGCACCGGTCAGTAGGGATTGCTCAGCTTTCCCGGCGCCTCTTCAGGGGCTCAGCGAGGGGCATCTCGGCCTCGCACAGCAAAGCTCCAGCCCCTTGCAAGGTGGGATGATAGTTTTTCTGTAATGATTATATTTCGGGGCTTCCAACACAGTATTTTATAATGAGGGGTTTGATTTAAATCCTCAGGTATGGGTAAGCTTATTTCCTTCCTTTAAGAATTGAAATCAGAATTTCTGAAAATTAAATGTATTTTCTTGTAACTATTTTGATTTTTTCTTTTTTTCTTTAATTTGCTGCTTGATGTTAGAGAACGGCAGTTGTACAATTTCCTTCGCTTCTAAACCCTGTTAGACCATGTGCTTGTTAGACTTGTTTAGATTTACAGCTTTATTTCATAAAGCTGTAAATCTAACCAAGTAGTGGCCTAGTGGTTAGGGCACAGAGCTTAGAATCCTGAGGTTCTGAGTTTAAGCCCCTCTCCCACAGACAGCGTCTCTGGGCCCCTGAGCAAAGACCCTTAACCCCAGACTGCTCCTTGGGCACCGCACAATGGTAGCCCACTGCTCCCCAAGTGGATGGGTTAAATGCAGACAGTTAATTTTTTTGCTCTGTAATTGCGACTGTGTAATAACAATAAAAAGCTGGGAAAAAAGTCCCCAAACATTTGCGAAAGTTCTTAGAAATTCTAATGTACTATCCAGAACTGCAGATTTGTTCATCTTTTGCATAGCTACACTTTCAAATCTATACAATTTGTTGTTTTTGTTTTGTTTGTTTTTTTTCTCCATTTGTGTAGATTTTATTCAGCATTTCTGAAATAGGTTTCCTGCAAAAATAATCCAATTAATACTTTAAAAACTATAATTATTACAATAATGGGATTCAAACTTTAATAATGTCCCATGTTGACTCAAATTGTCAGTATTTAGACGTTTTGATATATAAATGGAAATTCTAAAGGTCGTCTTTGAGTGTCACCTTGAAAGTGTTGATCTTGAAGTAGTCTGCAAAACAATGCTGTAATAATCCCATTTCTATTTGATTCTAATAAATAGCAGAAAAATATAGACATTGTTTAGACGTCAGAAAAGTAGTAAAGTATTTTTTTTTTCTCATTGCTTAAATCTAAACCTATTTGTTTTTAAATT
>JAGKQL010004882.1:0-12950 GCA_018398635.1 Cyprinodon brontotheroides
TAAGGAACATAAGATAAAAGCTAAAGGCTAAAATAAGATAAATGTTTCAATTAAAATACATTTTTAGAATAAAATAAAATTTAAAATAAAATTTTGCCAAATGTCCACTTAGACATGATTAAAAGCCAGGGAGAAGAAATGTGATTTTAAAGAGGATTTAAAAACCTGAAAGGAGCCTGCTGATGATCTAACATGCCAAGGCAAGTTATTCCAAAGGCACGATCACCTTTAGTTGATCCGAAAGCAAAATATCAAACAGGTTTGATTTTCTTGCGACCCACAATTGACCCTTTTGAGTCCCAACACTTGTTGCACGACTGGAAAATCATTTGCACAGTCTATGCCGGGCTTAAGACCTTGAATTTTCAGTCCAAGCATGTTTCTTTATCCCAAACATATTCCAACTTTCAAAGTAACACAACTCTTTTTTTCAAAAGTCATGAAGAAGAAATATCTTAGCTCTTGTGGGTTTGAAGCTGTTTCACTTGTGAGGATTTTTGTTGCTTCCCAGGGTCCTAACATAGATTAGGTTTGCTTTGGAATTCATGTTATTTTTATCTTATTTATTTCAGACAAGTCTGCAGTTCAATGTAGGGAAGCATAAACGCAGAAAGGAAAAAAAAATCATTAATTTCCTTTTGATCAAAATTTTACCTGCATTTATAATAAGGCGTCAAACAAATCCACCCCGAGAGACATTAAATTCAGACATTTTTAAAACAGTTCTCTCTCTACGCAGTTTATATAATAAATCCCTTTTATTTATATTTCATTTTCATTCATAATTTCTGTGGGAGATGAAGTCAGGGTAACTGCATGTTATACCAAACTCAATTCAGTTTGTTGAAATTGCTCAAATAATTCAATTCAGTTATTGATGGTTTAATTTCCCTGGCTGACAAACTTCAGTCTGACTTCAGGGTAAATCTGATGAAAAGAAAACTCCTTTCATTCAATAAAATCGGTCTTGAGGCAAAAACACAGCCTGCAAAGCTGCGCCATTTGCAGTAAGGAGTGTTTCAAAGCGGATGTATTCAACTGGCTCATTTCATTTTCTGGTCAGAAGTCATTGACGCAGACGATGCTCTTTGTTGAGGCTGTGTGGGTGAAAAATAAAGGGAACTTTTTTCTTCCACATTAATTTAAAACCGTTAGTAAAGGCATAGAGTATTTCACCCTACGACAAAGTAAAATACTGTGTTATTAGGATGGAATTTGAAAACAGCAAGACGATCGCTGTTAGTGAAGGTTGTTTCTATTTTGTACTGCTTAGGCCTTCATCAGGGCTTTCTATGAAAAAAATGCATTTCAATAACTATATTTTCAATAGAATCATGACTTACTTTCCTTCAGGTTTTCACTCTGTGCTGAAAGTGCGTCATTTTATCTCTGCGAGTCCTCGTTGAACCCACGTTTCTAAAGATTTCTCCAATCATCTGAGGCTAAACTTAGACTGGCAAGGGCCAATCAAAGAATCATGTTGAAGGACAGTTATTCACTTTAATTTGGTCTGAGAATCACACCTGGGTGTTATTACCTTTTCAAAGCTGGAGCTGCTCTCAGTCGCTTTGACAGTTTGCATCATTGGCCTTGAGACAAAAAATCATTACAATCAATTTATTCCTTATAAACCTTAGAGAAGATGTTTCTCAGTCCTGAGTAGAAAATGTCAGGCTGTTTGCAGAGTCTGTTTATTAAAAAATCCTATGTTCTTAATTAACAGCATTTCAATATAACTCCAGCACCGTCTTTGACTATTGTTAGAGTTTCCTATAACATATTTTCTTCTATATACCCAGGGTAAATATAATATTATTTCCTCTAATTATATTAAGTGATTGTTAACAAAATCAACTATGGATCCAGTATGGGTAAATTCCTATCTAAGCACGGACATTTCTAATCCACAAACAACGTCTGTGCTTTAATATTTTCATATTTAGGGAGGAAATGGATAAAAGCAGCAGCCAGCTGGATTCACTCCTGGAGTCATTCCACATAAGCTTGCTTGAGGACCCAAATGCAGAGATGAATGAGGCTGAGATTAGTTCTTGTAGATTTAAACAAAACTGAGTCAGACTTCCAAAAATCAAAAATACAAAATATATATATATATATCTGTGAAAACTTACGTGGGGAGCCAGAGAAGAGGAAATAACTAACAACAACAAGGAACCAGCACTGAAGAACTGGGAGAGTATATATGGAAGATAGAACAAAGACTGGGGTAATCAGGTGATGGGGGAGCAGGTGTGAATGGAAAGAGACTAGAAGGGAGCTAGGGGAAAGGAGACAGGCACAAGGGGGCAGCAGAGAGTAACTAAACACTGGCTTAGATATAACACTAAATCGAAAATAAACCAAAGATTAACAAAACAGAATTACTTAGATCAGTGTTTTTCAATCCTGATCCTCAAGGCACCCTGCTCTGCATGATTTGGATGTTTCCGAGGTTCAGCAAACCTGATTCAGATGATTGCAGTTCAGCAAAGCCTGATAATCTGCTATCAATATATAACAGGTGTGTGAAAGCTGGGAAACATCTAAAACATGCAGGGTAGGGTGCCTTGAGGACCAGGATTGAAAAACACTGACTTAGATACTGAAAACTGAAAACTAAAATCTCAAAGTCCCAAAAGGGGAGTACCATGACTGAGCAAATCTCTGTATACCTTTAAATCTATGAAAGTTTTTTAAGTATGTGGAAACATTGAGTTGCTGCTGATCCTGGTACCTTAATTTTGTGTTGATAACATGAAGCAACGTTTTCTACTTTATTTAGAGACGAGTAGTGTTATGAAGTATTAATAATAGTTTTAATAATCACATTCATGGTACAATACATTTTATTTATACTGCACTTTTAAACTGCTTTAGTTATCAATTATTGCAGGTTTAGACAATAGTGATAAAATGTGAATAACATTAAAATACAAATTGACTATTAAAGACATACTATATGCAACATTTACTTTTTCAGTTAATTAATGTGTTCCACAGCGTTTTGGATCGCGATTAAAATGAGTAATTTCAGGTCGAAGATAAAGAGTTTTCTCGGCCGCCCTGGTGGCCTGGTCTGTAGGGGAAATACCGCACTTGCAATCAGGAGCCCTCGGCCCGCATCCATAGGCTCACAAGTCATCGCGAGAGTCGGTCTTGCTTTACTGACAAGAACTGCTACACGCCCCAGTGAAGCAGACATGCTTGTTGCTAAGTTGAAGAGTAAGCTATATTTGTGCAAAGTTATCATGCATGCAACCAGCAAGAATTTTCAAAGGCTAAAATTGGAACACAATAGTCCGCGTGCCGCCGCAGGACAGACGTGGTGCGCGGGCGTTCGCCGTGCGCCTGGCTTGACGGAGAAACCCAGGAGAACAGCCTTTCGAGCATATTTCGCGATGAGAATTTTTACTTTTACTTTAAGCCCCTCTGGGGAGCCTTCGCTGGAAAAATCAACACCGGTTTGCATGAGTATACCTTTAAATAGTCAATTTAAATTATTTCCTTTCAATTTTCCATTTTCAGTCTTTATTTTCTATCCCTTAGACTTGTCTCAAGTTGCCTACTATGAAATACATGCTTAGCAGACTTAAAGAAGGCCATAGTCATGTTTGCGGTAGCGAGGGACCTAAATGCAGAAAGAGTCTGAGCAAAAAATAACATTTAAAAGACACAAAAACAAGGGAAGCTAACGGGGTGTAACATGGAGCACAGGTAGAGGATCAGACAGAGTAACAGTGGAATGTATCGGAAAACTTTGGAAAATCAGAAGGTAAAATACAAGGGCTAGAGATGGAAGAGGGTAATAGAACCAGCTCCGCTAAAGAGAGAAAATATGGAACAGCTGGTGCAAAGGGAGAGTAGGGAAGCTGACGTCAGGATGAATCAACTGAAATAGAGCTAAACTGTGACACTAAAGGGCTGGTTATACTCCAGCAGCAGTGTGTCGTAGTACCTGAGCTAGCCTCAGGTATGACGCAGATATTTCTGATTTATGCACAATATTGATATGCGCTATGTTATTCCACGCCACGACCCAAGAGGGACAATAATCGGCCAATACGGCCGAGGTGGTGAGGAAGTGAATAAATGCAAGGGGCAAGTTTGTGGGACAAGAGAGGGACATGAGGGTGAAAAAGAGCGGGGATCCAGGTGGAAAAAGGTTCCCAGCGTTCTCGCGCACCTCACTCTTCTAGCGGGTCCATCTTCACCAGTCGTTTTCCACAATGGCGGTCAGACAAACAAAACAAGCAGGTAAGGAACCAAATAAGGAACCAGACATGGGCAGTAATTTAGAGTCAACGAATTATCTCCATGTATGTATTTGTTCTACCCAGCCACTGAAGCAGGTGGGTCCCAATCTTTTCACCGTGAATTAACCTGTGCAGATTGGACTCGACCTGGTTGAATAAGCTGGGTAGGGTAAAATACATGACATGGAGGCTTGTTGACTTCACATTGCCTATATCTGGGAAATACACATAAGTGTAGAAGCCGGATGTGAGCTTTGATGACCAATCAGAGGGCCTCAGTAATGCAGTCACCTATAATTTTGGGAGTGGTGCAGCAGAGGTGTCTGGGAAGCGGAGGAATATGCCGGCGTTAACTGCGACACACACTGCACTTAAGGCGACCTGGTTCTGAGTATAAACCAGGCTTAAGGTCCTGATGCTTCATTGCAATTTGCCATGCAAATTGTATTCACCCAAATACTTATTAACTCCAGAATATAGAACATAGAATATAGAACATAGAATATTGCTGACTCCAGATCTCCGACTACATTGTCCTCCATGTTTGTCGTAGTCATTTTTGATTTGCGTCGTCAGTACAGAGTGACATCATCGTCATACTAATTCAGATCTAGGTCACCATGCTGTTGGGACCGCAGTAAGATTTCAAAAGTTTCGAACATCTGAGTCTCCAAATATGGCAAGACCATGTTGAAACTTAAATAAGGAAATTTAGAAAACATCAAAACAAGGAAAACAAAAATCCAGAGAACGTAACTCTCATTTATTCTAATTCCAGGTTTAAATTTTTTCATTTAGGGTGTTTCTTCCTGCTTTTATTTACTAAAACATCTACTAATTGGCCAGTACTAGAGATGGGTATTTAACCTTTGACTGGTGGAATAGAATAAAATAGAATAGAAATGAAATGAATAGAATTAAAGTTTATTGTCATAACGCTGTTACAAAAACAAGGCAACAAAATAATCTCTCTGCATGTAACCCATCCCCCTGGGGAGCAGTGGGCTGCCATTGTGCGGCGCTCAGGGAGCAGTGTGAGGATAAGGGTCTTGCTCAGGGACCCTGAGTGGCAATCTGTGGGAGTGGGGCTTGAACTCAGAACCTCTGGGACCCAAGCGCAATGTTCTAACCATACCATACCATTAACCCCCAGAAGCTCCGCCAGATGGATTTGCTCCGCATATCCATCCTGGGCTGGAACGTTGAAGTAATTTTTGGGAAGGAGAGAAATACTGGTTAGCTGATTGGCCTATGTTGGTGGAATAGACCCGGCCAAATAAACCAATCAGATCAAGCAGAAGCATATGGCGACTTACTAGCAAATGACGGCGATGGAGGGCAATTGATAGATCAAACTCTTGGTGAAACCAGTCGGGAGAAGAGCAAAACATCTTTTCCTCTGAGAAAAGCCTCCAGAGCAGTGTTTTTGCTCTTCTTTCGAAAATGAAAAGTGAATACTCTGTAATTCCCATAAAACTCGCTCAATAGCCACGCATAACGCTAGTTTCGATCGGCTGAAGCCGCCATGTTCTTTAGACTGAACTGTCGGCGACTGCAAAGTTGCGTCACAGGCTCAACCCGCCTCAAAGCCAACGCGCTGATTGGATGAACGTTTGGTGAACGGTCTAAATTTTCTTTAACGGAGGGTTTCGGAGACTGATTAGTTAGAAAGTGAAACCTGGAAAGCTCAAGCTAGGGAATCAGGATCGTCTCAAGAAGGCTACCATACCATACCAACTTTATTTGTGAAGCACTTTATGACACCGGACAGGACAGAACTGCTGTACACAATCATAGAATACAATAAAATTATATAGAATGGAAAAAAAACGAGTGTAATAATCTACATATAAAATTATACAAAGAGAATAAAACAAAAGTAAAAAGATTTAAAAAAGGGAAAAAGCCAAAAGGAAAAAATACGAGTCTTAAGAAGGGACTTAAAAACAGCAAGAGAAGAAGGCCTGTCTTATGCTCAGGGGCAGATCGTTCCACAATAGGAGCTGCCACAGAAAAAGCACAGTCTCCTCTGAGCATAAAAAAATATCCATACATAAATTAGCTGGTTAGAAACTAAAATGTTTTATCTTAGATATAATAAGCATGATCTTTTATGCATTTTATACCTAGTGATTAAAAAAAGTGTTGCAAGTTGTGCTTTTTGTTTCTTGATACAGATAATTTGCTGCCACATCACAGGCTTGTACTTTGTGTAACATAAACCAAACCACCTAATTGGATATAAAATTATACTTATATGTTTGTTCCAGTTTTGTAATGAGCAGCATTATATTGTTATAGTTTCCTTCCCCGGATATCCTTAAAAAGCATTACTAGGACTGGGTTTTACAGAGCAAGCTAAAGCAGAAGCTGTGATTTATATGCGATTTATTTTTTGAGTTAGAAAAAAATGTGCAGTTTGTTGCTTTTGGTGACTTGGGCTTTTTTGCACTGTTAAAAAAAAAAAAACAGCCTGTCAAAACCCCCATCAGATTTTTCATGTTGCTGTTTGGCAAGGTCATAGCGACACTTTGCCCGGCTTTACTTCTATTTGATGCCTTTAGGCATTAGCTGGTGATCTTTTACATTAGTGGCTGAAACACTTACCCTGCAGCAAATCATCTTGAGGTTGATGGTAAAAGCTATCTGCAGCAGTGCTTACTGTAATGTGTGTAACTTTTTGTTTTGCACTAAAGAGACCCACCAGCACTTAACTGTTACCATCATGTAGCCCTCAGCTCCTAAGTCCTTTTAATTTGACGGGCCACGCCCTGTGCGACATCACCCCAACTCTATTTACCTGCGGAGTCAGAGTGCCACTCCCTCCTCCATTCCCCACCTGTGGCTGTTGCATGCTCTGTTGGCGTCTCGTTTCAAAAAAAGTTACTGGATCTTCCTAAAGATCTAATATTATAAGCTGTCTTTTGGACTCGCTTCTCTCTCACAACTTGGGCCAAACCGCTCATGTTGTCTTTCATTAATACCACTACACAGACGGAGATCAACTTGTCATCCCTTCAACGGTCAGGTTTTTTTTTATGCCAGAAAAAGGACATCACCCTCAATACAATCTGGTTCACAACAACTTTTTCTTCTTCTAATTCAACTGAAGATGGCGAGCTAAGACCTCTACCTGTGCGGTAGGATACAGACTCTTCTTTCCTATAAGGATAAAAACTATTCTCTTCTCAACCCTGGATTACCATAGCGTATGGACTAACAATCTAACCTAACTGAACCTTGGGGACAATTAATCAAAAGCTGATTTGTTATTAATGTTTGTGTGTTTGTTGTTTTTTTTTGTGTGTCTTGGCCACTTTAATACAAAACTAGTTAAACCTCATTTTTGTCTCTGTGATTATTCACACCTCGGGCTCCTCAACGAACCCTCTTCTGGTAACATCTTTCTACATCTATATAGTCAGTTCCTTGTCATTAGCCTTTAACAAGCGTTACATTTGGCGAGCTAGCCAGGAGTCTGATGTGTGAATATTCATTGTGAATTACTGAGATTGTTTTTTGTTTTTTGACTAAACTTGCATCAGAAGTGTCTGAAATGGATTTCATTGAAAAAACAGGGGTTGAGGTTTCCCATTGTGTTTTTGCTACCGGTGTGACTAACACTCAAGCAGATGATGAGTTGATTGATTATTTGCGTACTTATGGGGATTTAAAAATGGCATTTACTGTTACAGATTCTGACAGTTCTTTTTACAAAAACCTGATTGTTGAATATGATACATACGCAGCTTTGAATAAATTGAAGCCTCTTTTGCCATATAAATTTGAATCACAGAGCAAGTCTGGTTTAGTCTGTGAAATAAAACTACTTGCGGATGAACTTTATGCCACAGCCACAGGGGGGAGTACTGCCATCATTCCTGCCCCCACTGTACCTTCCACTGATTACCTCCATGAGCTCAAAGCGCATTGCTTATCGATGTGGAAAACCCTTTGAAGAAGTTATTAAAGAGGTAATGGATCAAATAAGTGGACATCTGGCAGAAGTCGGAGGAAATGATGATGATGATGAAGATGAGGAGAGACAAGAGACTACAATTGATGTACTGGAGACGGGGCAGACCATGTCAGGTTCAACCCTTGTGTCTCAGATGCCATCAACTTCTCAGTCGGTGGGTCGTTCTTCCACTGGCCAATCAGCAGACCCTCCTCTAGTCAATACAGCTGCCAATCCAGGACAGCGGATTTCTCTTTCTGGACACGACTTGAATCCCCCAGAAGTACAGAGGGTTGTCGTGGAGCACATTGTGAGAAAGGACGACATGAGCCTCCAATCCTTGTCCCCACTGCGCCTACGAACATTTTCTGGAAGGATTCCTAAACCAAGTAATGAGGCAGATTACGACTCATGGCGTTCCCATATTGAACTCTTGCGAGCTGACCCTACCTTGTCGCCACTGCACGTTACAAGGCGCATTCTAGAAAGCCTGCTCCCTCCAGCTGCCGACCTTGTTAAAAGCTTGGGGCCCAACTCTCTACCAATCATGTTCACCCAAGTGCTCGACTCAGCCTTTGCCACTGTCCAGGATGGAGAAGAGCTCTTCGCTCAGTTCCTAAACACTCTTCAGGACCACGGAGAGCGACCGTCTTCCTTCCTGCAAAGACTGCAACTGACACTGAGCACAATTGTGAAGCGGGGCGGAATCCCAGCAAGAGACACTGACAAGCATCTATTGAAACAGTTCTGCAGAGGATGCTGGGACAATGTTGTCATTACAAAATTACAGCTTGAGCAAAAAAAAGACAATCCACCTACCTTCTCCGAGCTTTTGTTCCTGCTCCGGACCGAAGAGGACAGGCAGTTGGCCAAAGAGTCCTTAATGAAGAAACACATTACATCCTCGAAACATCGTGCCAACCTGCAGTCTCAGAGTGCATCCTCCTGTGTCTGTGGCCGCACGGACACCAGCGCCATTGATGAACTGAAACAACAAATGGTAAAACTGCAAAATCAGATGTCTGCTTTGCTGGCGAAGAAAATTCCCGCCTCTGCACCAGATTACCGGCAGAGTAAGTCAAAGCCAAAAGTCAATGTCTCCACCAGGCCCAAGCCTTGGTTTTGCTTCAAGTGCGGCGAAGATGGACATATTGTTCCTGCCTGCACAAATTTAGCCAACTCCAGCCTTGTTGAACAAAAGCGCCGACAGCTGAAACAGAAGCAGCAAGCATGGGACGCTAAGAACTCCAAACAGTTAAACTAAATGCAGCTTCTTCGGAGGGACAGGTGGAAGCTGCTACTGAATTGTGTCCCCAAAATCAACGTTTTACACCACGAAACTCCTTTCCCAAAGGATTAATTGGAACAAAAAGTATAGGACAGGTCAAGATAAAAGGCTCAAACTTTCATTGCTTGTTTGACACAGGATCCCAGGTTACCACTGTCACTCACTCCTTCTATAACACATATTTGTCCGACCACGAGATCAAGCCCCTAAATAACCTGCTGGAGGTGGAAGGTGCAAACGGACAAGCTGTGCCCTACTTAGGATTTGTGGAGTTGGACATTACCTTTCCTGCTGAGTTCCTGGGACAGTCAGTGAATGTGAACACTCTGGCATTGGTGGTACCTGACTTCAGATCATCACAGCCCTCAGTCCTCATTGGTACCAGCACACTGGATGTGGTGTATGAGAAACACTCTGAGATCAAAGACTCCGAATTCCAACCAGTACCATATGGGTATAGAGCTGTGCTGAAGATCCTAGAGCTAAGACACAAGCTTGCCACTGATGATCACCATGGCATTTTAAAGCTACAGACCAACAGTCCACAGACCTTCGCAGCTGGAAAAACCATTGTCATGGATGCTATATCCATCGCTCCAGTGTTACAAGGTGAGAAGTCTGTCGTTATCCAGCATCCAACATCTTTCTCCCTGCCCGGCGGCCTGATGGTCCAGTCATGCCTGGTGGATCTTCCCTCAGTCCAACCGTGCCATCTCCCAGTTGTCATCACAAATGAGTCTGACCACGATGTCATCCTTCCAGCCCGTGCTGCTATCGCAGAGCTGTGTGCCTTCCAGTCAGTCCTCCACAAGCAACAGAGTGTGTGCCAGCAAGAGAACCTAAAGTCATCAGAGTCAAAGCTGAACTACAATTTTGCTGATTCACCCATCTCCCCAGAGTGGAAGCAACGTATTATTTCCAAGCTCGATAGCATTCCTGAAGTCTTTGCTCACCATGACCTTGATTTTGGTTGCACTGACAAAGTAAAGCACCAGATCAAACTTGCAGACCCAACACCTTTTAAGCAAAGACCCAGGCCCATCCACCCACAAGACCTGGATGCTGTCAAACAACATTTGCAAGAGCTGTTGGAGTCTGGCGTAATACGTGAATCGGACTCACCATTTGCTTCCCCCATCGTTGTGGTGCGCAAAAAGAATGGCAGCGTAAGACTCTGCATAGACTACAGAAAGTTAAACACTCAAACCATCAAAGATGCATATCCTCTGCCAAAGCTAGAAGACACCTTTACGGCCCTGTCCGGATCAAAATGGTTTTCCGTCCTAGATTTGAAGTCCGGCTACTATCAAATCGAGATGGAGGAATCTGATAAATGCAAAACCGCCTTCGTCTGTCCTCTAGGCTTCTGGGAGTTTAACCGCATGCCGCAAGGAGTTACAAATGCGCCCTCCACTTTTCAGCGGTTGATGGAGAAGTGCATGAGCGATTTGAACCTCAAAGAAGCACTCGTCTTCATCGATGATTTAATCGTGTTCGCTCCGACGCTGGAAGAGCACGAAGAGCGGCTGATGAGGGTTTTGCTGCGGTTAAAGGAGTTTGGCCTGAAGTTGTCTGTGGAGAAGTGTGTCTTTTTCCAGCCATCTGTGCGGTATCTCGGACATGTGGTGTCGAAGAATGGAGTTGAGACAGACCCAGAGAAAATTGCCACCCTAACATCTTGGCCAGTCCCACAGAACCTCAAGGAACTTCGCTCATTCCTCGGATTTGCCGGTTATTACCGACGCTTTGTGAAAGACTACTCATCCATCGTCAAACCACTGAATGAGCTGACCTCAGGCTATCCACCAAACCAGAAAAAACGAAAACCGTTGATAAAATCCCAGACCTACCTGAACCCAAAAGAGCCTTTCGGTGGCCGCTGGTCCCCTGCATGTCAGACTGCCTTTGAGACCATCATTCAAAAGCTCACTTCAGCGCCTGTTCTCGCCTTTGCCGATCCTAGCAAGCCGTACACCCTGCATACAGATGCCAGCTGCACAGGACTTGGTGCTGTTTTATACCAAGAACACGACGGCAAGAACAGAGTGGTTGCTTATGCCAGCAGGGGCCTGTCTCGGAGTGAAGCCAGATACTCTGCACACAAGCTGGAATTCCTAGCATTGAAGTGGGCGGTGACTGAAAAGTTTAATGACTATTTGTACGGCACACCTTTTACAGTGGTCACAGACAGTAACCCTTTGACCTACCTCCTTACCTCTGCAAAGCTGGATGCGACGAGCTACAGGTGGCTCTCTGCCCTTTCCACCTACTCATTCAAGATTATTTACAGAGCAGGAAAGCAAAATGCTGACGCAGATGGTCTCTCTCGTCGACCGCATGAGGTGTTGCCAGATGACCACCTGACACAAAAAGAGCGTGAGAGAATTTTAAGGTTCACCCAACATCACCTACAAGATTCCTCACCTGTCTCCATAGACCAGCACACAGTCCATGCCATTTGTGACCGACAGCTTGTGTATAGTTCCACTGCTGAAGACCAAGTTCTTGCTCTGGTCCAGACACTCACCACTGATCCAGGAAGTCTGCCAGACAGTTTTGTTGATGACATACAGTTTGCCTCACCCGTCATACCTGCATTCTCTCCTGATGAAATTGCAGCCAAACAGCACACCGATCCCGTCATACAGCATGTTGTTGCACAGTTGGAAAGAGGAGAAAGTCCACCTACTTCTCTGAGGGACGAACTTCCAGACTTACCTTTACTCCTGCGAGAACTAACAAAATTGGAGCTCCACAACAATGTTCTTGTACGGAGAAGGCAGATTGGGAGTGAAACCACATACCAGCTTGTGCTACCTGAAGAATGTCGCTCTGAAGCATTATACCAGCTGCATGATCAGATGGGACACTTGGGCATTGAGAGAACGCTTGACCTTGCAAGATCCCGGTTTTACTGGCCTCGTATGTCTGCAGATGTCCACAACAAAATAAAGAACTGTGAAAGATGTGTCCGACGGAAAACACTGCCAGACAAAGCAGCTCCGCTGGTTAACATCAAAACGTCAAGACCTTTGGAACTGGTATGCATGGATTTCTTGTCGTTGGAACCTGATCGGAGCAATACCAAAGACATACTCGTGATAACTGACCACTTCACAAAGTATGCAGTCGCTGTTCCCACGCCAAACCAAAAAGCGAAGACCGTAGCAAAGTGCTTATGGGACAACTTCCTGGTACATTACGGCATCCCTGAGAAGCTCCATAGTGACCAAGGACCTGATTTTGAGAGCCGTATTATCAAAGAACTCTGTGCAATGGCAGAAATCAGCAAGATCCGTACCACCCCATTCCATCCTCGGGGTAATCCAGTAGAACGGTTTAATCGCACCCTTCTGGACATGCTGGGAACTTTGAATGATCACGACAAGACACACTGGAGAGATTTTGTAAAACCACTGGTGCATGCGTACAACTGTACCCGGAGCGATGT
>JAGKQL010004883.1:0-12985 GCA_018398635.1 Cyprinodon brontotheroides
TTTCATCCAGCAGGGGTCTCTCTTGCACCCAAATTGGCTTATTCCTGGCTATACTGACCCAGGTTGTACCAGACGTCCATTTCTCCGCTCAGAGTTCGAACTTCGATGATACTCTGGCCCAAGAAATCATCCGACTCCCTCTTCAGGCGCTGCTTCACTCTCGACTTGATGTCATCGTCTTCGTCCCAAACGCGAACTTTGATTCGGTCTGAAGAATTGTGGCATTCGCTAAATGGAAAAACATAACCCGCAAAAACGAATTAAAACCATTGACAATCTTATGAAAAAAACAGTTTTGAGACAATCATTCCCCAAACAAAAACTCCAGTTTTTTGTTTTATGTTTGATGCTTACAAGTGAAACTTTTCCTCCCAGACTGGGTTGAGGTTGCCATAAATGGTCTTGGTTCTCTTCTTGGTCTTGCCCACCTGAACTGTCACATATGGATCACTGGAACCGGTCTTGTCTTTCGCCTGAAGTCCCTGAGCACAAACCACTAAAGCAGAAACAAATCCACTCAGCAGGCAGACTAAACACTGGATAGATGAGTGTGAGGTGACCATTTTAACCGGCGTGATACCCGTGATGGTGATCTTGGCTGACCACTTCGAGGTCCCGTCCAACACGCTCTGTTTGATGGTCTTCATCTGCTGAGCATGAAGGGCTTTAGCGACATCGAACACTTCCCTGATCAGCTCGAAGATCTCCGGTTTGTTCCTTTCTCGGATCTTCATCCTGTCTTTCATGGCCATGATGATATTCTGGGTGCGATCTTCTGCTCCATGCTTGGAGCTTTTCTCAGCCGCACCTAAACATTTAGCAAAGATAGGAGCAAAAATAGAAACAGTTGGAGATATAAGACATTAAAAGGTTAAAGGCACCATAACATGGAACACATTACCTGCAGAACTGAAGGGAGGAGTTCAGTGACTGGGTCCTTTTTAAAACATAAACTTAAAGACTTTTTATTGAGAGGTCAGTCATGTGAACATTAATAATCTAACTGACCTGATTTTATTTCTGTGATGTTTTAATGTGTAATTTGCTCTGTTGTTCTTGTGTACAGTCACTGTGTTTTGTATAAAAGCCCAACTGGGGACAGACATTGAGAATTAGCCTTAGCTAAAATGTTGTAGTGTGTGACATGATGCATGAAACATACTTGTCCCTATCAAATAAACGAATAAATAAATAAAGTCTGCCTGTGCTAAAAAATTCCCCACCAACTATTATTATCTCCTTCAAGTCCACTAGGGGGCTTCAATTGACATTTCCAATATAAAACATGCTGAAACAGAGCGAGAACCATCAGATTACCATAGATTGCCCAACTTGGTGAGTTGATTTAAACATTGTAAACAGTTTATAAATATATTTTTTTTTAATCAATCCATCCATTTTCCGTCACGCTTACACCAAGCGGGGTCACGGGGGATGCTGGAGCCTATCTCCAGCTGTCTGCAGGCGAGGGGGGGTACACCCTGGACAGGTCGCCAATTCATCACAGGGCAACACAGAGACACACAGGAGAAACAAGCATTCACGCACACGCTTATATCTACGGAGAATTTAGAGAAGCCAATTAACCTAACTTTCATGTTTTTGGACTGTGGGAGGAAGCCGGAGTACCCGGAGAGAACCCACGCATGCACAATGGAGAACATGCAAACTCCATGCAGAAAGACCGCTGGCCGGGAATCAAACCCGGGATCTTCTTGCTGCAAGGCAGCAGTGCTACCCACTGCACCACTGAGCAGCCCACAAAATAGCATTAAGATAACACAAAATCCATGATTTCTTTTTGTACATCAGCAGCTAAGTAGCACTATGCTAGCAATTAGGGATGGGAATCGAAAACCGGTTCCTGTTCAGAACCGGTTCCGTGAGTTCCAATTCCATGGCACCGTTTGGCAGCTCGCTTAACGATTCTCTTAATGCATCCAGGCAGCACCAGAGCCAATCGCTGGGCAGCATGACTTGTGTCACGTTTTTTACTCAAGTTACGCACATGGCGTTCGGTAAGCAAGTACGGACGTGACCAGGAGTAAGAACTAGGAATAGCAAAACAAAAGCGGTCAAAGCGATATCGAAAGATTGTCTTCATTTTAATGAAGAGAAAGATGGTAACACTAAAGGCGCTTTGAAATCATTGTAAAGTGGCAATTACTAGCCTGGGTGCCATTCGAACTTAGTCCCGCCCACAAAGTTTGAAGGTCGGGGAAGTTAGGTCTGGCTCACTTCCATAGTAGCGCAGAGTATGATACGCTCACCCTCTTGGCGATCCAATCAGAATGTGTCAGGGCGAGGGCTTTATCGCGCATGATGGACAGTGAATGATCCCAACGACAATAGCGTAATCAACTTACGTGGACCAATCTGCGCGCTTGGGTGACAACAATGGCTGCCGCCGGAGAGTTTAAGGGTGAGTAGATTCTGCTATTAGGTCTGTTCTGTAGAAGATATCGACAGCAAATTAATTTTCTTAAAAGAGTACACAGAGAAACGCATCATCAAAGCTCATCTTCTTATTCTAGGCGAGAAACTGCACGCTTTGATTTTTGTGGACAACAACTTCATACCTCGCTTAACATACGCCACGCACTCCGTTGCTTTTATTGGTTGTAGGTCTATCCAATTGAGTGCAGAGTGCACTTTTCCTAGGTTCGAATTCGAAACACGCCCCCATAATCACAGCTCTATGGAGCAGCATCAGACTCATATTCTGACTAGAGGTGAGTAGGACTTCACGTCAGGCTTTCGGCAATTACATCCCAAAGAGGAGGAAAAAACATCCAACGTGCAGAAGCACCTGCGCACAGAACATGGCATACCTTTTAAAGAATGCTGTGATGCTTCCGGAAAGAAGCTAAAGTTACGACCAGCATGGAAGGAATTCTGGTGGTAAGTAGCTAGTTTTATATCCCTGGCTGTGTTTAATGTGGTTGCTAGTATATATTATGCCATTTCTGGAAATAAACCAGTTTCCTACCTCTCTTTGCGGTTATTAAACATGCTACCAAGTGGCTCCGCAGTTCAGTAGGAGCAGTGAAAGGTGACGCTCGTTTATTTAAATCAGGGGGAGATGAATTTATTTCCTGAATTTGTACAGTAATGCTTTTTCATTAAACAGTTGCCTTCTCCTTTAGATTTAGATGACTGTGACGAGAAGGGTAGCCTAGCTGGCTCAGAGGCTGGCAGCTCCCGTTCACTGCCTTCTGTTTTCGCCGAGGCAGGGAGAAATAGAATGTCTCAGGTGAAGGTACACCAATGTTCATTGTTTCACAGAATCGAAAAGAGAATCGATAAGTAGTCGAATAATTTCACAGAATCGATAAGGGAATCGTAATCGTGAAAATCTTATCAATTCCCAACCTTACTAGCAATGTTATTGAACAGTATAGATTAAAACTGATATGTTGTTTTCAGGGATAAATCCTATCTGATTATAATGTCTGTGATTTATTGTGTTCATATGATACTTCCTGTAACAGCCTAATGTGTGATTTGATTTATTTGTTTCCGTGGAACGAAAAAATAGATAAAGAGATTGTAAATCAGTAGGATGGATAAACATGAAAAAAGTTAAAAAATAAGTCAAAAACTAAACTAACCAAATCACCTTTATAAAAATAAGTAGAATATTAACATTGACATCTAATCAGCCAGGCCAACAATCCCCTTTAACGACTGACCTTTCAGACACTTAGGTATGGGGCATTTATTAATTAATAAAAAAAAACATCCATCACAGAGCCTGTGAAAGGGACACCTAACTGGTCTCAAAAAGAATATTTTTCCTCCTTCTATGGTCCGTTATATTTTAGTAAAACCTGTTTTTATTCTTTGGTTTTAAACACAGATTCTCTCTTTTCTTGTAATTATTTTTTTTATATATATCTTAATTTGCTTTAATTTATTATATTTGTTGTAACCTGGACGTTACAACAAATATAATAAATTAACAACAATGTTATTAAACGAACGAGGGCGCCGCTTTTACAGCTGCTTTTTCTATCTCTGCTTCGTCTCGCCTTGAACCCCAGTGGAAGGCCTCAGCAGATGGCGGCGCTCACTGAGCCTGGTTCTGCTGGAGGTTCCTTCCTGAAAAAAAGGGAGTTTTTCCTCTCCACTGTCGCTACAAAGCATGCTTAGTGTGAGGGGATTGTATTTGAGTCAATGAGTCGATGCAATCAACTTGCTTTCCCTGTAGGATAGAAAAACTTCTTTGTATCAATTTGACTGGATGATCTGGTTGAACTGTAAAGTGCCTTGAGAGATGACTTGTGTTGTGAATTGGCGCTATAGAAATAAACTGAATTGAATTGAATTAACCCTTTAAACTTCTATGTTGTTTTATACCATTTTAAATTTATCTGATATGTTCAGCACTTTGTGGCAGCTATGGTTGTTTTAAAGGGTTTTATAAATAGGGTTGAGTTATTAAACTATTATAGATCTACCTTGTTTTCCATATATCAGGTCAAGCAGCTGTTTAGATCAGGAGTCTTCAATGTTTTCCAGGCTAAGGACCCTCAAACTGATGGCGAGAGAGATGGAGCGGGGACTCCCTAGTTATATATATTGTATAAAATTGGTGTTAAATCAACCTGGTCCTATAGTCACTCTATTACATATGTGGAGCAAATGTAACTAAAAGTAATTTCTCCTGGGATTATTAAAGTATTTCTGATTCCTGGTTGATGGGACAAGTGTTCTGAATGAAACGGTTGCCCAGCTTGAAAGAGCTCCTGTGTGTCGCTGAATGTTTGCATTGATGACTGAAAGACATCTTCTGCCTCCATTTATCTGTTTACTACAGTCTGTTGAATTCATGTTAATGTGGATTTAAAAGACATTTCAATTAGTAGAAGAAGACTGCAGGGGTGGAATATCAAAAAAGAAGTCTAATCAACCCAAACGTTTGTGACCCCTGTCACTACCCCGATCCGTACCGGGCGTAGCACGATCCGTACCATCAGCTCATTTGCGCCTGCGCGAACAGAATAACTTCCGGGTCGCCAAAACTTAATGTAATTACGGGTACTGAAAAAACTAAAGAATATATTGAAGACTTTTCTGGAAGGAATGGATGCTTTTTAAATTCAATCCATTGTATTGCTTGACGTAATTTTTTCTGGAATAAAAATCCAAATTTTTTAGGGAAATGTTCCCTTATCAATGAAAAACTGCAGGTCACTTAAAGGTAGCAAATGAATCCATTGTGGGATCAGTACTGCTGGAGTGCATAGTTAAGTACAGAGTAAATCAAATATTTAAACAAATTTAAATATATATGCTGGCACAATGGGACGTATATTTAAACGCATGCTCCGGAGAGCAGTCAAAGTAACTATCACAAAGCGATTGAACTTTATGTATTTCTGTTTTTATATTTTAGAAAATGCAATATTGACAAAAAACACAAAGATATACAAAAAGCGCGATGCCTCTAAAAAATACACAAAAAGAATAAAAAAAGTAAGAAAAGCGGAAATATTTCCAATCGGGAAGTTATTCTTTTGCGCACGCGCACAAATGAGCTTATGGTAACGGATCGTGCTTCCGGTACGGATCGGGTAATGACAACCCCCACGCAGTACCTCAGTGGACCCCCTAGGGGTCAAATACCCCCTGTCGGATCAGTCAACAGAAAGACAACTGTCCAAGGCTGTTTTATGATATTTCTTTCTAATTAACTTCTTTCGATGAGCTACCTATGTAAAGTGCATAATAAATAATATGCAGTTATGATTATAACTAGTTTAAAAATAATATGTATAAAGTTATTACCTCCAACTACCTGGCCTATAACCTCACCTGTCTTTTACGGCTGCTCTAAAACTGCAGGTAGAACATAGGTTTGCATATCTTATCGTGCCTGAGCAGCCTTTGCAGCAGGTCAGGAAAAATAAAGGGAGAGAGTTTCCGGATAAACTATTTTGGGTTTTTAAAGATTTCTGATCATTTCATGTGTTTCTCTGTTCTGAGAGCCAATCAGCAAAGCTAATGGCGACAGCATGCTAACTACATGCTAGCTAACAAGGTCAGAGTCCTAAACTGGGTCGGGTATCCAGCGGGTATCCGTATTAAATGTACAATTTTGTACAATAAATGAACAAAATGCAGGCAGGTATCATACAGAGTTACAGCATGTATGAAACTTATTTATGTTTTATTTATTAACTCTCACATTTTAATAAATAAATTGATTGAAGAATATCCAGATAGCAGTCATTTTGTTTTCTTTTTTTTTTAGGTTTTGCGGCTCTTTTTGTACAGAAGTCTGACAGGAATGTGGGAAAAAAGAGAGAGGGAGAGCTATGCAAGGTTCTGTAACCGTCGTCGCGCACCTCAGAAAAATCCTGACTAGGCGTCGGACGGTCGCAAACCCGCACAGACCTCAAGCGGAAGTGCGCAGACAAAAATCAGCTGTGATTGGTTCTTGGTATGCCTTTCCGGCTGTCTGTGTGATCGTCCTTCTCGATTCTGTACCGGAGTGCACCATTTTTTTAAAACCGAGGAACAATTACAATGGACAAAAACGACGAAAGGTTAATCGAGGAGGTTTGGAATTACAATCCCTCGAAGTATTGCGAGTTCTCGAATAGGCTCCACCTTGTGCTTTGGTGGGAAACTGCTGTGAATCCCTAGAAACTCCCGACCGACGGTGCAGAAGCATACCAGCAAAACTGGTTCGCGATCAGACCCAAGCGACATTTGATGTGTGCGGCTGCAGAAGTCTAATCTGCCCTTAAGGCCTCCATAGATGTGTCATGCACTCTAACTGTGCCACCAAAGCACACCCAGATTAGAGCATTTTTTTTTTTTTTAACCAAGGAAGCAAACCTTTGTATTTCGGCCAATGTATAGCTGTTAATCCGTGAGCGCAGCGAAAACTGCTTCATGTACACTTTGTGATCACCGGTCGGGTCGCACTTTCTCATTTACGGGTGCATGCAGTCCCGGGTTTTAAATGGGGATAACTGCAGGTAATGGTCGGGTCTTGGTTCTGAACTCTACTGGTACGGACATATATAGTTTTGAAAAATCAGACCAGTGCAGGACTCTGAACCAGACGCTCAGCTGTTTGCCAGTCATTACGGTTTATTTTTCATTTCTTATTTTTATTTTGTTTTTCATACATGTACACTGCACTTTAATCCTTATTTATCTTGATAAACTGTATATATATTGTTTATTCCTAATGCAACTTTTTCTCCTTGTTTGCACCCTTCTTTAATTACTATGCCAATATGTGACCAGTGAATTTCTCCACTGTGAGATCAATAAAAGCTCATCTAATATAATCTAATCTAATCTAATCTAATCTCATCCTACTAATGGCCATTTCCTCATGAAAAACGCAGAAGGTTAACAAACAAATATCTACATAGATGTTAATATAAAGAATAATGTTATTTCTACCTCCTTAGATTTGCATTGTGAATTGGTTTGAACACATTCCAGTTGCTGTAAAATAGTTTTTTAAACTTATTCTAAATTTCTCAAGTGCCTTGAGATGACTTGTGTTGCGAATTGGTGCTATATAAATAAACTGAATTGAATTTGATTTAATTGAATTCAAGATAAACTTTGGTTCTTAAACACAAAATCAATGCCGAACTATGACATCATTGCATAATTTGATTGATTTATTTTTTTATTCCTCTATTTTGAATGGACGTTGTTGCGAATTTATTCCATAAGTAAACTGTCTGACCATAATGTCAGCATAAATTGTTTAGTTTTCAACTTATAAAAAAGTTTCCAATAATATAAAATGTTTCTTCTATTTCACAGAGATTTCAACAAAATATATTTGTGGTTGCAATGTAATTTTTTTTACAAAAAGCTTCATAGAAACAATTAAAACTTATCTAAATTGATGTTGCTGCCAATTTTAAATCTAGATTGAGATAATCTAATAATCAATCTTGCATGTTCTGCCCTAGAAAGGAGATTGAAATGGTTTCCTAATGTGATTTAAACATTAGTAAAAAAAAAAAAAGAAAAGAAATTTTCCAGTAAAAAGAGACCAAGAGTGCACTGCATCTCTCCCACGTAGTTTCCCTGTACTCACGCTGTAAGCAATCAGCATTAAGCAGCTCCTGGCACTTTTCGTGGCACTTGACCCCACACTCGGAGCAGCGCATGCCTTGGCGGGCGATTCCCCACAGCAGCCCTTCACACTCATAGCAGTAAGTGGGAGTGGTGGCCGTCCACACCTCAAAGTTATGTGGTGTAGTGCAGGAAATGGGGTAGATGAGAGCCTGCAGTGTCTTCTTGTACACATGGTTTTTCTAGGAAAAGAAGGAAATCTTTTTATGTCATGTCAGGGGTTTAAAAGAAGAAAACAGAACTTTATATTTCTAAAATTCCTAATGCTGCCCTGAACTTAAAAATAAAAACAAAGAAAACTGAACAAGCACAAGTGCTACTTACCAGCTCCTCATCCTTGAACGAGGACCGTGCAGCCATAGCAGAGGCAATGCCAGCCATGTTCCTGGCTTGGACGAGGGACTGAACAAGGAAAATTTGCATTTGAGTTTTGCATCCAATAAAACGAAATGATGTGCCACGCATATATATGCATGAGAACACCTTCAGATTATTGTTTATAGAAAGTTTCGAGTGAGGGCGGTTAAAGGGCTGGTCAGTAGAGTTAGCACAGCTTGTTTTTTCTTTTCTGTCAACGCCTTGTGAGTGCTGTTAGTTTTAAGCAGCTAGAGATCAACAGCAAAAGCTAAAAAAAAGGAGTTTAGATCATCAATCTGAAACAGAACTGTGTTAGTACCCCAGATTTCTCATCTAAACTAGTTTAACTAAAAGCTCAGCAAGTGAGGAAGAAACATAAACCACAGGGTGAAGGATTGATTGGTTGACTACAGTGAATTGATGATATCAAGCAGGAAGGGAAGCTACCCAGGAGCAACAGGGAGCATGCATGTTTTTATTCAGATTAAACCGGTGCAGTCTAACAGATCACCATGCTGCTAAAGGTTTTATTCACCCTCGACTTGCTAGTTTGTTTGTTTTCTTTTTTACCTGGGCAGGAAAAAGGAGGGGCGTCTGTGTTTCTAGAACTTACCATAGCCTGACCAGGAAGAGAGAAAGCATTCAAGAGAGTTTTGGGGAATATTTTCAGGTTTAGGAGAGGAGGGAGAGAAAAATTAGCATTCGGACTCAGCAAAGGTCCTCATGTGTTTTTGACAGTTTTAACCCAAATTCATCTTAAACATACAGAATTACAAAAAAAAAAAAATACTATAAATTATATGTTACAACCTAAAATTAAATCCCTTACATCAGGTTTTTTTATGTGATAGAGCAACAAAAAGTGGTGCATGACTGGAAAAAGGGAAGAAAAGCAACCCCACAGCATGATGCTGCCACCGCCAGTTCTTAAATGGTAGAGTGTTGGAATAATTATGTATAAGATACTTAATGTTTGTTCTTACGACGTAAAATGTGTGACATATTACAGTATAGGTCAAAACTAGGAGGTTCTTGGACCATTTGACCGCAAGACATTTAAATGCAAATTGACCTCTTCACTGAGGCTGCAAATTGAGTTGTATTTCTTGTTTCCTATTCCTTTAGCACAACCTCATCTTGTGTAACTAGGGCCCCCCCTGACTTTAATAAATCGCGAGGAGAAAGCTGAAGAACAGCAGAGTGGGTTGGAGATTTGTAAACTCTGCAGTCTCTTCCTACTCTCCTCGCGAGTAAACTAAATTAATTGTCTCTGTGCCTTCTTTCTTTCCCTGTATGTATGTATGATGTTTTAGGTGCTTAGACGTGACATAGAGATACTTGAGGTCAGAACTCTGCAGAAAGAAAGAAATGTTCATTAGAGCAGTTTTATTTAAAACACATCCTGGTAAACTAAACTCCACTAGGGATGTGGGGGAAAAATATACATATTCTGCGATATGTTGGGGTTTTTGGCTGCCAAATATAATATCGATCTTTCAGTTCCTAACATCAATCTTAAAAAAACATTTTATCTAAAATAATGAGGGAAAATGGGCTACCTCTGCACCGTTACTCTGGTAGATACCCCCTTTGCTGTGCGCTGCATCGCCATATCTGTAATTGAGGCATTCACGGTGGAAGCCTTGGACTGACTCAAACCCCAAACAACATGGATACCAAAATAACTGAATGATCAATACCTTCTCATGAACATATACTGCACTTACTTTTTTAACTACACGTTTAATTTTAAAAGTTACCGTAATTTTCGGACTATAAGCCGCAACTGAATATAAGCCGCAGAAGCTAAATTGCAGGATTTGTACATATACAAGCCGCACCGGACTATAAGCCGCAGGTTTTTTTATGTTTAATTACCATATGGTTCATGCACAGAGAGGATTGTCGGGAAAGAGGCAACCGTGTGGGGAGTAAGCTCCTATTTATTAACATTATTTCAACACAATTGAATTGAGACAATTCTTCCTGCCGGCGTCTCCAGCGTCTCACCATTGACTCGTTGATTCCAAGGTTACGTGCTTCGGTTCTATTTCCTTCGTTTACTGCCAAATTGACTGCCTTTAACTTAAAAGCTGCATCATAAGCATTTCAACGTTTTGTTTTCCATAATGAGGGTGTCACACAAACTGTCTTGCGATTGCAATGTCTGTCTTTCGGAGGACGTCTGCATTCCCACGCGCGGCTACTTGTGTGTGAAGCAAATTTGACGTCAATATGGTGGATGGTAAATCCATAGATTTAGGTACCATATTACCCTAGTGGCTGTTAACTGTAAAAGTCCATAGATAAGCCGCATTGTTATATAAGCCGCAAAGTTAAAAAATGGTGGAAAAATGGGGAAAAAGTCGCGGATTATAGTCCGAAAATTACGGTATCACAATATATAGTGATGTTGCAGTATAGTGATAATATTGTATTGTAACACGCATCGTATCAAAACACTCGTGCCAATACTCACCCCAACTCTACACACACATTTTAAACATTTTATGTGTGCAGAGTTAATACAAATATACCCCCCCCCAATGTATCATAGCCACGAGTCTGTGCTCCTTCCTTGCTTTTTATGCGCCTGTAGATTCTTCCTACTCGTTTGAGGACCCGTTTCTATTCGCTTACCACAGCTTTTCTGATTTTGAGTGTGGAACCAACCTCAGTAATTAAACTGCCTGTGATTGGCTACTAAATAAAATTGCTCCAATGAATATTTATCATGTGTCTCATTTTTGCAGAATTCTGCCTTCATAGGGACGAAGTATTCAGGGTTTGTTTTCTTGCACAGACAGAATCCTGCGGTTGGTCTTATGCCAAGGGGTCTCTTCCTTTCCATTTACCCAAAGGGGATTGCTTGTGTTGAAGTGTGAAAGGTCATCTGACCTCTCTGGTACACCATTTTTTTATTATTTAAATAATTGTCATCAAATTGCTCCTTTTTGCAAAAATAATGGAAAGAAACTGTCTCCATACTGCTCCCAGCATGACCGCACCAGCCTGGACAAACAACAGGCTGAGCAACTGGACCACACTCCCTAAAGATTAGCATAAAACTTGGATGTGCAACTCTTTGTTGGTCTATCACATAAAATTACCAACCTAAAAAACAAAAAGAAAACAAGAAATCACTGCAGTAAAAGTTCAGAACATGTTAATCCTCACAGTTAAAGCAGATCTCTAACATCCGCCACTGTTTCACAAAGACAAACCAAAAACCTAAAATAGACCTAAAGCAAACCAGAATGACAACACTAAGAAGAGTGAGTGAATGGTACTGACCACATCGCTGACCAAAGGGATGGGCTTCTTCTTGCGCAAGTCTGGCATGCTGTCAATTCCATACAGCCCAGATCCACCGCTGTCAACAAAACAAGAGCAGATATTAGAGGAAAAGGCTGAAACTACATCAGAGAAAACCTCCAGAATGCTGCTAACCAACGACTCCTTACCTGCACCGCCTGCAGGCACAACACAAGTTTGACTTACCCGGGTTTAAGCCAGGCCTGTCTGCTGTTGGGTTCCACATCTCTAACCTGAGGGAATATCATGGATGTTTTAGGATAAACAGTTAAGATAAGACATCAGAAAAATGGTCTGGTTGAGTTTAACCTCTCTGATACCACACATCAGGCAAACATACAAAACCCAAAAGGCTGTAGAACCTAATAGTCACACAATGAGGTAAACTTGTGATGATGAAACATGTAGAATAAAACCTCCTTCATTGTCCCTTTGTGGGTAAATACAGATGTGGAGGCAGTGAAATGAAAAAAACAAAAAAACAACAGAAGCCCACAGATTCACACAAAAGTAAAAAATATATAGAAATTTAAAGGTTAAAAAAGTCAAATAAAAGTTGAAGACATCTAACAGTGTGGATAAACATGTTCAAAGTAATACAGATTGCATTGAACATTTTGCATCATCTAGAAAAGATACTTCTAGAAACTTCTGCTTCTGATCCACCAAGTGGCACCAGAGGACCAAAGCAAAGAGTTTTTTTATTTTTTTATTTTAAGGGATGGATTTATATATATATATATATATATATATATATATATATATATTTTTTTTTTTTTTTTTTTTTTTTTCAAAGTAACAATAATGTTTAATATTTCATTTAATTGTTGTGGTGGATCCTAAGACCCCATATTGGTTAATCAAGGACACCAAGTGTAGATATCGCTGCTGTACATCGCTGTTAAGCCTGCTAACAGATAAAAACTAGCAATGTACGTGCGTACATAAGTTTTAGGACCAGGCTAGAGGGTTTTTTTCTATTTCAAGAATTAAGTCATAACATTATGAGAATGAAGTGGGTAAAATTAAGAGAATAAAGTCGCAAGGAGAACAGTCATAGAATTACGAGAATGAAGTTGTAAAATTAAGAGAATAAAATCGCAAGGAAAATAGTCAGAGAATTATGAGAATAAAGTCGTAAAATTACAAGAATAAAGTCGCAAGGAAAATAGTCAGAGAATTACGAGAATAAAGT
>JAGKQL010004884.1:0-13283 GCA_018398635.1 Cyprinodon brontotheroides
AAATAAAAAGTATATATATATATATATATATATATATATATATATATATATATATATATATATATGTGTGTAATATACAACATATGAATCTGTCATGACTGAATTAAAGGTGTCTAACCCACATGCAGAACACTCGGAGGCAGAAGAAAAGTTCAAAGATTTATTTACAATAAATGTACAAAGTTTGATCAGATCCAGGAGGGGACTTGACTGTTCACGAGGGGGTTCACTGCTGAGGGAAGGACAGAGAGAGATTAGTGGAGGTCCGGGTGTTTTGCAGGTTGAGAGTGTTCAGGTCAGCAGTACCTGTTCAGGAGTGGAGCAGAGCAGCACAGCTGGGGGAAGCCTTGAGGGTCCAGAGGTTGGCCGGCTGGCTGGGGGCAGAGGCGGGAGGCAGAGCTTACTGAGTGCAGGCAGATCACAGATTGAGTTTCCCTTCCAGTAATATCTTCTGAAGGCGGGCAGGCAGATGCTTGACAGAGACAGCTCTCCCAGAAGATTCTACTGAGAGCGAGCAGACAGATCACCCGGCAGAGAAACTCTCCGGGTTTCAGGTATCCAGGCAGGATCAACCTGGGAAGCAGAGAGGAGAAAACGAGATCAGGTTTGGTTCACAAAAGTCAGAGATAACAGACAGGCAGGTTGGCTCAGGCTTTGCTAACCATTACTGGCAAACACTCTGGCACTGGGTGAAGCCCTCCGCCTCCTTAAGTACACAGATCTCCTGACATGAGCAGATGATGGGAGACAGGTGGTGTGGTTGGCTCAGGCTCAGGAGACTTCTCCCTTCCCTCTGGTGGAGAAAGTGGACAAAACCTCAGATCCCAACAGAATCCAGTTATTGCCGTTACTGTTAGGAATGTAGTCACGCATTTTTAACATCAGTAATGATCTTGGTAAATTAAAGGCATAGAGGACAACCTTTTATTTCCAGGTGGGTCGTCTAAATAAGTGGTACTCCTAATTGTAAATCATTCTGGTGATATGTTTACGTAAGGCCTTCCTTCGTGCTCACCCTTTTAACTATCGTTTTCTGCACATGCACGCTTTCAGCCGCATATGTGTGGTGAGCTACGGATTCAAACACTCATTAAAGCTCACCTTTCTTACCGCGGTTCTTTGAAAATGGCCGAAAAAGTGTCTGTGAAGTGTATGAGAAGAAAAGAAAGGCCTCATAAAATATACTATGCAGATATACTATAGGATTTGTTGTCAAAGCAGCCCGCTGTAGCCATAGGCTGTCGCTACCCGACAGCAGCGACTAATAACAAAGATAGCGCAGGCACCGCACAGTGGAGGAGGTTGTACATGACCAACAGAACAAAAAGCGTTGATCATCAGTCCGAACAGTAAGTTAAATGAGTTCGCTATAAAGTCCAACTATAAAGTCCCTGCTATATATATATATATATATATATATATATATATGGTTATATATATAAACACACAGTAAGCTTGTATGAGCTATGAGAATAGCACATTTTTAACAAGTGGAGAGGGAGAGTTCTTTTAAAAGATCCTCCACAATACCTTTAAGAACGGGCATCTGCCAAATACCAACACACATTCCTAGTCCGCTATATCAAGGAATAATAGCGATTATAAGTACTCTTAAAACTCAATTAAAGGCCTAGTACACATAATAGAGGTTGTATTGATTTGTTCAAATAAAATGTGTCATATTACTATGGTAATGGTTGACAAATAGGACGCAAAGGTTTTGCAAAAAATAAATAACAAACTTGTGACTAAAACCATTACTTTAATATAGAAAGCTGATCAAGCTTAAATATTTTGTTTTTGCCAATCCCAGATATATCTTGCATGCTTACTTATTTGGCCATGCTATTAAAAAAGAAATGTTAGACATGTGATGAAATTATTAATATAGAAACAGTAGGCAGAATAACTTGTTTGTAAACCCTTAAATCACTAACTGTTGTTGCAATTGCCTGCCGATAGAGGTCCCATATTTGTTTAGAACATAGTCTCATAGACTGATACGCACGTGCAACATGACTCATCAAAGGCTCATGCATCACTTTGGGTTTTTTGACCAATCCGACATCCCAGTCATCCGGCAAATTAAATGTAAAAATGAGAAATGATTTTGCCTCCAGGGATTCCACACCATCACTGTTCTGCAATTGTAATATGGAAATACTAATATATAACACAGAAAAATCACATTATTGCTTGTATAGTTCTCTTGCAAATAGAATAAGAAGACAGCTTTTTATACTTTCTTATGTTATGCCCTGCTTCTGACTGATGATGCAGAGTAGGGGCTTTAATTAGCTGATAATTGATATTGGTCATTAACTTACCACTAATGAGAAATTAAACATGTTGTCAGCTCCTGCATTTAGCATGATAGTATAAAATATTTAGTTCAGGACTAAATTGTAATTCTGTTGAGAAGGTTTGGCACAACTTGCGTGAGTTTTTATCTTTTAATCTATTTCAAGATTATCCGAGGAACACATATCAACATTAGTGACCTCATTAGGTTAAAATTTAATATGGCACATGTAAAAAAAAAATATATATATATATATTGCATTCATCCACTGAAGACATTTCTAGCAAGTTTGCAAGTTTACAGCCCTGCATGTACTTCAGGGAGTGATAACAAATTTTAAGAAGAAATTCAGCCATAGATTTTAGTTGCATTTCAAGGAAGAAAATATTTATTTCTGTTGTTCCCAGCTATTTGGGTTGAACTTCATTTATATGAATTTCATTTATATGAATTTACAACAGCTATTCTTTTAGGGATGCACAAATTTTTTTCAACTCAACATTTTAGTACGTACCCATACCAAGTATTGATACAAATAAGAAATAAAAGGTTATTCATAATGATAACTTTTTTAAAATATGTTATCTAAAATGTTTTTTAAAGACAAAGGAAGACTTTTAGCTTGAACCTTCCTGTTAAGTTTCTGTGGAGACAATTTTGTACATCTCTTTGATAAATCCTTTATGGTACTCAGGGCATGGAACCGTTGTATGAAAACCGTCCAACCCTGTTTCAGGTGGTTCAACTTCGCCAAACGTTCTTCAAAGGCAAGTGTTTCGCGTTCTCGCGCGTCATGCGTACTCTCCCTTTTCTCATTTGGCGAATACGGTGTACACTCCAGAGCAGAAGGCGCTGCGCCGGCACGGCGCACCAAAGCCAACCACCAGTAGTGGGTAAATGTGGCATAGAAGAAGAAGAAGCTTGCAAGAGCGTGAGGCCTGGGTGGTAGCAGAAAAAAAATCAGTTGTTGCGGAGAATTGTAGTGGGTATGGCGTAGTGCGAGAAAGAACAGCGAGTTGGATGGACTGACGCCAGCACTACTTTATATAGAGTACGCTGCGGTGATGATTAAATTCAAAAGCAGCAAACACATGCGGAAATGATCCAGGGTTTCTGGAGCCAAGATCATTAATAACGTATATGAACAAGTTCTTTCGTCTCTATTTTGGGGATTTTTCTAATTTCAGTATTGAATCACCAATGTTTGGTATACCTGTAAAATCAACCTAAAAACCGGTGGACGCCACTATGAAACCGCGGTGGAACCGAACCGAACCGTGGAGTTTCGTGAACTCGCTCGCAATCCCCTGGGCCCTTTTGGGCTATAGCTTGGCGGGACAATGAATAATACCTTTCATCTTTGTTTAGATTGATTATCTGAACCAGCAGAACTCTCCATATAAACAATAGCCTGGCTAAGCTAAATGGGTTATTTCCTTGTAAACAAACGGGGACTAGTTCTTCTGTCACATTCACTCACTTCGAAACACCCCCAAACCATTGACATAGTTCCTTTATAACGGTGTCCAGCTACTGCTGCTACCATTGCTGCTCTTATTGCCACATCTCTCATCCCATAACTTCTCTTGCGTCTGCCTCCACAGGGGCCGCTGTCCACTAAAACCTCTTTTTTTTTTCTTGCTCCACACCGCCACCACTCTCCACTGCCCAATTTCCCTCCTTGCTTGAGTTTTTCCTGCTGCTGCTCCCACATGTGGTATTGACCCCCACAATGATAACTGCAACTATACCAGTGCATCCTTATATTCTATATTTGAGAATGTAAGGGAAAATGTATAATTAATTGGCTTACACAACCTTTACCGGCATAAGCCACTTTCAAGAAACTAAAAGAAGGAAGAAAAAAAATGTAATTAAAAAGGGACTGTGTTAAAGGCTATAATAATGTTTTCATCTGTCCACTTCTATTTGCAGTATATCAATTCTTGTACAACTTTTTTAAATAGCTTCTGTCATATTTTTCACTTGGCTTTGACTGTGACAATTTTGCATATTAATTCAGTGTCTTCATGAGTTATTATTAGCTGTAGAAATAGAGTATATTGCTGGATAAGACCACACAATTAGATTGTTTCTCTTGCTGTGTGTCCTCACTAATCTGTTTAAAACAAATCCCATCCAGTAGTAGGTAATACGATAATGCAGGGTGCTGTGGGCATGATATTCAAAAAAAAAAAAACTGCTTTAAAACAAAATAAAATTAAAATGGTTTGAACTGCAGATATGCAGGTCTCCCAAGAAACGTTGGTGTCACTTGCTGGCTATAAAAGCAAAGGACTAGTTTTGTTCAAAGAGGGAAAAATATTCGAGGATTTTGTTGTAGAAGACACAGAAAGTCACAGAAGGCTCATTTAGAAACATGGTAAAATGGATGAAGACTTCATTATGGTTTGCTAAATTATTGACCATAAAAGCATCACTTCCATAGCAGTTTCCAAGCATTGTTTTACATGTCACTTCACGGCTTTTTCTATATTTAGATAAGATCATAGTTCAATTTTTTTTTTAACAGTTTTAATTTTTGGGTTATTCAGCACTTATTGGTAGAAGCATGGTATTGGTGAAATCTATGGCAGGTTGAGGTTACAAGCTGTTTTAGGAAAGGCCAGTTTTTCTTAGAACTTAGCTTTCAACTGAGCTATTGGTCAGTTTTGGCCCCTTTATCCTATTACTTTCAAGAGGGCTTTTAAATGTAAAGGAAGTTGTTGTGAGCCATGCAAAAGCAAATCACTTATGGGTTTTACGATTACTGCCTTTCTGTGAACCAAAGCTAACATTTTAACAATGATTTGTAACACAGGTAAATTCTAAAATGGATCAATATATGTATTTAGTAAGTGTACTACAAACTACGTGAGTGTTCACCTCATACAGAAACAAGTTTCTGCGATTCTCATAAGTTCTGGCTTCCATTCAAAAACAAATTATTGTTGTTTGTTAAAGCTAAAACAAAACAGTTAACCCTGATACCATTATTGTTATCTCACCAATTTGTGGTTTTTGTGTTTGATCAAAGTGCTTTGCTTATCCTTTTTTTCTTCATGAAATTTTAGGTGACTTTTCCTCATCTGGGGTCGCCGAGCACTTGTTTGTAAAATCGCAGAGTGACCTTGATATGTAGTGGAGACTGTATGTGCAGGAGTATGTATACAAAGATGATTGCGGAGTCATGTTTGATTTAAATGTGGGTAAGTAGCTGTTCAGATCTAAAATAAAAATGGCCCTTTGATGTACTTTACTTTTTTTTATTTGCCTCTGAGACGCAGACCCAGTATGTGTTAAGGGTGGGAACTGTCTCACATATTAGTCCGCTGTCCACGCAGCTTTAATGTCATCCCTGGCGCCGACAAAGTCACCAAAAATGAGCTCAATGGGGATTGTGATGTAGAGGAACAGGTTTCGAGAGACAGAGGATCAGTTCAAGAATCAGAAGACATGATGTTATTTACGGTACACATCACAAGGATGATCAATGAGATCCTACGATGAGGAGGAGGGAATCAGAGGTTTCAAGTCTGCCATTTGCAGGGGGTCGGGTTGAAGGTGGGGGAGCAAAAGAAGAAGAAAACATTAGATCCCACTATAGTACTTTCAAAAATAAAAAGAGGTATCCTGCAGGAAAATAAATCTTCATAATTTGCTCCCCTCATATTTCAGCAGTAAACAGGTAGGGAAACAAAGAATGAATATATTGACACCCCCCCCTACCGTGAAATTGCGATAAATTGTTAAGGTCACTCTGGTAAGCGGCACGCGCTCGCATCAGGTTTCTCCATCCAGTCACCAGATTTGCTTGTACTGGGGAATAAATGCCACGATGCACGCGAATTTGTAAAAGTGATAACTAAAGAAACAAATTAACAAGAAATGGAACATGTAAAGCAGCAGTGTGGTAAACGATCCGACTGAAAAATGCAACCCCAAAAATTTTGGGTTTCAAGAGGCGGGAAAGTAAAAGAAAGAGGGGTTTCTCACCTCTCTTGTTTTTGTTTTTGTTTTCCAAAGAAAGGTTTTTAACTTAATAAGTTTCAGATTTAACAGCTAGATTACAGTAACCTGTTAAGGTAAAGTAAAATGACTATCTGCTGGATACGAGGTGCGGATTGCAATTTCTCCTCGATGTCGGAGGGGAGAATCATATTAATGCTACTGCCCAGCTGGGTGCTGTTGTCTACAACAGAAACGGAACATGACTGCAAAGTTTTTTCATAATTTTGTTTTCATTTTGTGGTTACCCAAAGAAGTAAAGAGCAGGAAAAATCCAGCATTTATTGAGCCTATTGTGTGTCTGTAAATAACACAGGCACACAGCGCTGAGCGTTTACATTTACCAGCCAGACCAGGCAACAGGAAATGCTGTAGTCCTCAGAGGGTTAACATCAGCTAAACAGTAGTAGATGTTCAGCAGGATATTTACATGAAATAACTGTCCTTCTCCCTGCATCATCATTTAAAAAGATGATCCAACAGTGGCCTGGATCAAAATCTGTGTTGATATTTAAAAGTTTAGCTAGATTTTTTTTATATTAAGATAATTTTCAACCATTAAATACATCTATAAATCTTGATCATTCTCATGAGCAGCCTGAAGCAGCCACATAAATAATACATATTTTGTCATTACACATACTGATTAATGAAAAATAAATTCTCAGGGCCAACATATAGTTATAGTGAAACCTATTAGGAATCTATTTTCACAATCCTAAACCTATTTTCTATACATGTGTACAGCTGTTATTATTTTTGATAGGATGTAAATGTAAAGTAAACTTAATGTATATTTAACTTTATCACATTCTGATCATTTTCCTTTGCAAAAATATTACAATAAAAATTACACTGACAATGTAAATGGTACTTTTCAGTACACACCCACAGAACAATTCAGGCAAGCACAGGAAAATCCACACACACACAGGACAAGATCCACACATGCACAGAATGATTCACACAAACTCACAAGATCCACACGTGCACAGCACAAGATTCACCAAAGTATTTCTGGTCCATAAACAATTATAAATTAAATTACAAAGTACCAGTGGTCTTCACTGCAATCTTTCAAATAGGGAATGGTTTGCCACCAATTACAAAGCTCCCTTATATAAGCCGATCTTAAGAAACTATTCCACATGGGATGACTTACCCCTAGATCCCACATCCTCCGTCACCCCTCCACGCTCACGTACGGAGCACTTGTGAAATAATTTGAATCTATGAGAACTGTTCCATATTCACCCCTACTCCTCCACACATCACCGTCCAACTATGTCTTCTCTGTCCTTCACGGCAAAAATACGGAGGCGAGGTATTTTTTGCTTCGCTCCGGTCCGGCCAGGTCGAGATCTGCTATTGCAATTACATCAAACAGGAAAAAGAACATCCAGGAGATTTGCTTTGTCAAATTAAAATAATGTTACGACAGATTGGTAATTACAAATTAAGAGGATAATTCTGATATATTCCCAAAAAATTAAGACAGTTTAATTACATTATTGGATGTAAATTATTGGTACTTCAACATACCAGGAAGCAGATTTCTCATCTCAATCAAAATATTTATTTTATACTGAGAGGCTTAAAGGTTTAATCAAATCCAGTCACAACAAGTTTCAAGAGCGCATCTCATAACTTCAAAAGAAACTTTTTATCGCAGGCATGTATGAAGAGATGCTGAGTTTGGAAGTAGAGAACAAACCAATTGTATATGATTATTCCTATTACAAAGACCCACAACAAAAAAATTATGTTTGGGCAGAAATGTGTATGATTGATGCTGATGGTGTGATTTAATGGTGTCATATCCAATTATGCGTTAATGACCACATGTTTTTCTCCTATGTAATAATATAGCGCATGCTCTCTTCGAGCTCCAAGGAAGTTGGAAGTTGGTAAATCTTGTTCTCTGCATGTGTGGATCTTGTGTGTTTGCGTGAATCATGCTGTGCATGTGTGGATGTTGATTGTGTGTGCATGGATTCTTTGTGCGTGTGTAAATCGTTCTGTGCGTGTGTAGATCTTGTACTGTGTGGTTGTGGATTTTTTTTGTGCTTTTGTGATTTGTGCTATGCATGTGTGGATCTTGTCCTGTGCATGTGTGAATCAGATAGGTGTATTTGTGAAAATTGAGACCGCTCTAGCTCCATGCAGTGGTAACTCTATCGTAATGATAATTTCCTGGAAAATAAAGTATTTAACTGTCTATTCATACTGTCTTTACTGGTCCAAAACATTAAAAATTATTGAAGTTAATGTTACTATATGCAAATCATGCAAAACATTTTACATGCAAAAATTTATAAGTCATACAAAGTGAGGTTTGGGGTTTGATGGTCCATCTGAATAACAAATGTTACTGCTATGACTTTTATTTTGATGAAATACGTACCTTTCAGTGTGTCTATAAAGAAATATTAGATCACCAATATGTCAATTATAGCCAGAGACACATTTTAAACCTAAACAGCTGTTTTTCCATATTTGGCAAATTTTCTAAAGTTTAATTGCAGTGGATTCCTCCCACTGTTGGTTTATATTTTAACATTAAATCCTTGCCAATTCAAATATGAGGAAACTTTTACTGTTTATTGTAACATTTGCTACACAGTATTTAGAGTTATGCAAATGCCCACATCCCACTTTGGTTCTGCTATTTGAGAAATACAGGAGTTATGCCAGCACTATTACAGCTTAAAGTTTTCATGAGTTAATTTTCTCGAAGTTTCCACTCTGATGTTAAGCCAGAATAGTATTGTCGGGGTAGGTGGCTTCATCATGGGAGAAATGTTGCAGCAAGAATCTGGATGTTTCTTCTCATGTGTGCGCAGCCTCCTCATTGTCAGTGACGCAAATGTAGTGTGGTCTGCAGGCTTGGATTGAGAAAAACAACATGATGAAGAGGTGGCTGTGGGTGTGCAGGGCTTTAAATGTGGTCAAAACGACCAATAAAGTTGTTGAAAGCTGTTTGGGGGGTCATTGGGTTAGGGATGTTGGAAAACTGTGTGAAATGGTTGGTTTCATCTTAGTTCACAGCTTTTAGTAAACCTCATCCCACAGACAGGAAGAAGATTGGGCGTAAAGCCAGCAATGCCACCATGTGCCTTTAAAGCATTATATATTTCTTACTGTGGTGGTACCTGCAGGAGTTCCTCTAAGGATATACATATTTTTTATTGTATTGGAAATTGGTGCTGGAGTCTGAGTGTAAAACACATTCATAGAAATTCTTTATCACACAGCTTACATCATTTTAAACTAGATTATTGCTTTATAGCTTCAAAATTAAAATACTGTTACTACAACTGTTTCATATTTTAAAAGACTGTGATTCATAATATATGAACAACAGGCAGTTTTTTTTTTTCTTGCTAGTCCTAATGATATACTGCTAATCCAGCAAAACTGAATAAGCTTTATACTCAATGACCAAACCTTAACAAATTCTACTGGTCCCTTGTAGTTAACAAAATAAAAGTGTCATAATGAGGACATTCCAAAAAAGAAAATAAAAGAAAATCCACTGGACTTTGTTTCCAAGTTTGAAGCAATTTGCTTCCCATCCAGGAAGCTTTTTGAGTCTGTTCAGAATGAACATTATGTTCATTCTGTTTTTAATTTTCTTTTTTGGAATGACTATGACCTGGATGACTGAGAACCTTCACCAGCACATGAGAACAGAATTGTACTTACGTATTGGCAACCCTATAGTAATATGTAAAAACCTTTAGATTACTCTAAAATTTGGCCATTATGGGAAGCGTTGAAAATTTAATCTTCTAAACATTTAACTATATAAATTTGCTCAATGCCAGTAAAGGTCTAAATTTGCTTTAATTTCATTAAATGTATACTTCCATGATTAAACAACCTTTAACCAGTCCTATAAGTGTAAGTAAAGTAGGGCTGGGCAAAAAATCGATTTAATCGATTTATCGATTTTGTAGTTTAAAACGATTTTTATTTTGCAAACTCAAGTTTTTTGTCAAAAATAGTTATTTCGGACTGTTCCGCTTTTCTTCCTTGTGGGTTACCGTAGCGCGATATTATGAGCCAGCCCCCGCCCTGCGTAAACACAGTCAAAACAACATGGCAGCGTGTAGCAGAGAACTAACGTCAAAGAAAGGCACAGGTAATTCCGTAATTTGGAACTGGTTTGGTTTTGATGCAGCAGACCAAACACAGACGAAGCCTTGCTGCAAAATTTATTTCAAGGCTGTTGCTACTGGAAGCAGCAGTACAACAAATCTTTTCCAGCACCTGAGGAATAAACATCGCGAAGAATGGGAAAAGTGCAGCCGGCTCCGTAGCGAAAATGCCTCCTCTAGCACACCTGCTAAAAAGCAAACTACACTTCCTGAGAGCTTTACAAACTGTGTGCCTTATGATAAGAAGGGAGCGCGATGGAAAGCGATTACAGAGGCGATCACGTTTTATATTGCCACAGACATGCTGCCAATTTATTCTGTCGAAAAGCGAGGCTTTAAACACATGTTGAAAGTATTAGATGCGAGGTTGAAAGTATTAGATGTCCCCAGTCGCAAGTATTTCGCCGATGTAGCGCTGCCTCACCTGTACAATACAACTCAGGAAAAGATCCGCAGTGAGCTGGAGGAGATGCAGTTTTACTCAGCCACAACGGACCTGTGGTCCAGCCGGACGATGCAGCCATATCTGAGTCTGACGGTTCACTACATCAACAATAGTTGGACTCTGCGCAGCATCTGCCTTCAGACAGCGTATTTCCCCGACAACCACACTGGTGAGATAATTGCCCATGGCTTAAAAGACGCTCTCAGCTCCTGGGGACTTTTGGAGGAACGACTCGTCTGCATGACAACTGATAGTGGCACCAATATCATAAAAGCCCTTAAGGACAACAACTGGCCCAGCTTGCAGTGTTTTGGCCACAGACTCCACAATGCTATAGGTAAGAGTTGGTGTAAGAATAAATAGGTGCACATACTTGCACATTGTAAAGTATATTTCAATAATATATATATTTATATAATATAATATATAATATATTTCATAATTTAATAGCCAGAATATGTTATATATTTCAACAGGTTTACACACAGACATAAATTCATATTTACAGTTTATCTTAGTTTATTTACATAAATAAACCTGACTTTTCCTTAATCTGCAATGCATTCATTATACATTATGTATTAAACTGTGTTATAGCTATTAAAATTGTGATAAAAGTACAAAACAATTTTGAAAACTCACGTAATCAAATATATAGTTTGGAGTGACAAAGTATTCTAAATATCTTTTCACATTTATTACAGAGAATGGTGTGAAGGATCCAAGGATCGATCGGGCCATAGGGGTCTGCAAAAAAGCTGTATCAGCCTTCTCCTACAGCTGGAAAAAAAGGCGAGACATGACAGAGGTGCAGGCTGAGCTTGGACTTCCCCAGCATCTTTTGATCTCAGAATCCCCAACACGTTGGGGTTCTCGTCAAAAGATGATTGAGCGCTTTCTTGAGCAAGAGAAGGCAATAACTCGTGTCCTGGGTGCGGACAAGAAAACGCGTCATCTTGTTCCCACGTGGCAAGATTTGGAAGTATTAGAAGCCACCAACAAAGCAGTGAAACCTCTCCAGGACTTCACTGATGCACTGTCAGGGGAATCATATGTCAGTGTGTCATGCATCAAACCAGTGCTGCATTTGTTTAAAACAAGTCTCTTCCTGCCAGAGGAGGAAGATTTGGAGCTAACAAAAACAATCAAAGCTAACATCATGCGTTACCTCGAAAGTAAATACTCTGATTTGGAGAAAGAGGAACTTTTGGACATGGCCACACTTTTAGACCCGAGGTTCCGTACAAAATACATTGATGCTAGCAAACTGGAAGTTGTCAAAAAAAGAGCAGTGTCTGAGATCGCTGCTCTCTGCAACTCTACCACAGAGGAAGCTGGTCCATCAACTGTTCAAGAGAACACCCCGCCAAAAAAGAAAATGACTCTGGGTGCCTTCTTTAAAAACAGCGCACCATCCACCACACCACACCCACAATCTGAGAAAACAAAAATTAAGACTGAGCTTGCAACATATTTCCTTATTCCAGACATAGAGCCAGACACAGATCCTCTTGAATGGTGGAAGCTGCATCAGCCAAACTTTCCAAGGCTAAGCTTACTGGCTAAAAAATATCTTTCTATTCCAGCCACTAGTGCCCCCTCAGAGAGGCTATTTAGTGTGGGTGGGGGAATAGTTACCTGCAACCGGGCCTGCCTTAAGCCAGAGGTTGTGGACAGGCTCATCTTTCTTGCAAAAAATGTTTAGAATGAGCATGCACAATGTTTCAGAGATCTAATAAGCATGTGTTTTGTTGTTATAGATAAAAGTTTACATTTGTTCACTCTTTGAGCAGGCTTTATGTCTGCCACAGGTATGTTTCATTTTTTTATATTCACAATATACTGAGAAGAGTTTATTTTTACAATTGTAATGTTATATGTTACAAAATTTGTAATTATCTGATTTCTTGAACAGAAAATTTCAGCTATTGTGAAGTTACTTGAAGTTGCACTTTTTCTTAAACCTGGGTTAAAGCTTGAAATTGTTGAATGACAGAGCCTTATTTACTTCTTGTTTTGGGATTCTACGCATCTTGACTCTTGAGGAGAATCATAGCAATAAAGTTGCACTTTTCGAAACATTGAAAAAAAAAATAATCGAATCGAAACTCGAATTTTTCTTAAAAAATCGAAGATTTTTTTTGGGGTAAAATCGCCCAGCCCTAAAGTAAAGCATGTTTTTTATTTGTTATGAATGATGATCTAGGCATTAGCACACTTAACTAGAACTTCAAAATTTCAGGTTTCCCTAAAAATATCAATATTGTGAGGCAGAGTCCTATTATTCTTAGCCAATCCTACAAATGGCAGAGTAATGTAACAACCCCAGTCTCATGGGAAAATGTACCCCCACTACGTTGGTCCACAC